>JAOXNZ010000038.1:15661725-15673349 GCA_028566095.1 Kryptolebias brasiliensis
TGGGGACTCACAACTTAGATTCACTAAAAACAATATTTTATTTTCCAAACAGATTGAGTTAAACTTTTATTACCTTGCCAATGTCTTCATTTGAGTATTGATACATTCATAACATATAATATTTGTACTGAGAAGCTTAGGGGGTACCTTGAGCAGCTGCAGGACGTTCTAGTCCCAAGATCATTAAAGTTCCACATGGTAACTCCATTTGGCACTTCTTTTGACGGCGTCCCATCAGTTTGCTGATTTGGTCTGTAGGGAACAAAAAAACCAAGAAGAAAACCAGCTCAGCGCCAATCTTGTAAATAGTGTCTGGTCCAATATGATACAGTACGACAATACAATATGAAACGTTACAATACGATACAAGATGAGACTATAGAACATAATATGATATACTTTATTGTCCATTGAGAAAATTAGTTTTGTACTCAGTGCCGTCTCAATAGCTATCGTCAGAAAAGATCCATAGTCACACAGATTATTAAAGCAATTTTTACACAATACAAACATGATCCATCAGTAGGATACATACAATTCTCAATTCTTTTAAAAGGATGACCATTTTGCATGATCCCTATTACATTCTCTCCTACAGTACCAAGAGACACATTGCACAACCCATTCAGGCTTTGGAGAGATTATTTCAAATTTTGATTGACGTGGGAATGATCCAGCCTGCATTTGAGAACTCTGTACCTTCGGCTAAAAATCAAGCGCTCATATTCCAAATGAAGGATGTGTGATGGGTTTGATCAGTTTGAGTAAATGTCCCAGAGGGAGAGCTTTTCAATCCTCCTCATCACTGTTATGGGAGACGGTACCAGACAATGATAATCACATAAAAAAGTAAAAAGGGTGTAACATACATGTGCTCAGACTGGTTTAGATAGCACTCCTTCCAAGCCTGATGAACCACCTGGGAGGTCAGCTTCTTCCCAGAATGCTTTGGGCTGATGCTGGTGATCCCCATGCTGCTGTCTGGTGTTGGGGCATTGGAGGTCGAGGTCACAAAGCCACTATCCGCTAAAAAGGAGAACAATGGTGGTTTTAAAATATTATAATACAGGACTGGGTACAGAGTTTGAAAGAATAATTAGATGCAAATAATTTGGGCAGGATTCCAAACACAACAAGCCACTCCTTTCTCAGCAAAAACCTAAAAGTAGCAAAGTCTTTAAATCTTTTTTTGTGGTCAAAAGAATAATGGCTCTACCACCCATCCACAGTTATTGTTTAGATCTTAATCAGCAGTGAAACATGTCCCTTTTTTACATGTGCAATTCATGTCATTGATCCAGTAAATGTGTCAGTGTCATGTGTGAATTGTGCCACTGGTGCTTTCTGACTTGATGATAAAAGTCTGACAAGTAACAGACTTTTACTTTCACACATAAAATGCGTAACATCAACGGCTTCCTCAGTCTGTTAAAGGGACAGCTTTCAGTCATGAAAACATTACTCAATTCCTCATGCCTTGTTCAGAAAAGAATGTAAAATGTGCCTAAAAAGAGCCACTGTACATGCAACCCATAAGATGAAGGTCATTATAAAGCTTCTTACTTCATGTAATACTACCACAATAGTTCGTAATAAAAATACCACAACCAAAAGTGTAAAAGCATAACAATGATGAGGGAAAGCTGATGAAACTGTCACTTTTTAATATGGTTCATTGAAAGTCAGTGTTTTACTCATGAGGGTTTAATTGCACTGATAAACCCCAAAGGTGTAGCTTTTAAGTCAAGTGTATTTTTAACAGTTTGTACAAAAGAAATAGGTGTTGAACTGCACATAGGATTTTAAAGCAAATCATTTTAAACCTAGCAGATTGCAATAATTATGCAATATTATGTATCCAAATATTTCCTGCTGCTTCTAGCCTTATGTTTTAATGTAAATAAAGGTGTGAATAAAGGCCAACTCAAAATAAAATGGTGATCCTTTAATTACTTTTGTCAGAAAGAAGCTGCTGCACCACCTAAAACTCTGCAAGTCCTTCTGCAGTTGGGGTTTTCCCATAAAAACATGATGCTTTGTCAGAAAATATAATTTTAACCCAACAAACATACTGTGTTTTCATTTTAATAAACAATGGCATACATGTGACAAATATAAAAGACACATTAGAGCTCAACTAAGCAAAAGTGACATTAACTAGGTTGCAGAAAACAGTTTGCAAAACTAACAGTTTTTGGGTTAGATGACACCAGATTATTAACGTTACCCTCAAATGTTAAAACAAGACCTTCAACAGCTATTTCCACTTTGACTTTTTAATTGATCTCAAATCAAATGCAAAATTAAAAACAATGACAACAATAATACAATTTAAGCACAGTCTGAAACAAAGCTTCCAGTACGGTTGCTTCTTATAAATGACTAAATATAAATATTATTTCGCCTACCTTGTAAATGAAACGCTGCAGTTTATTCACATAAGAAATTGATGGATTAATTAGTGTTGATTTTAAACCTAGTTATGCAAACTTTAAAGTGCGAGATTTGGCAGAATTATTTTTTATGCACATCTCACAAAGTCCTGTCATGTTTTACTGTGCAGGATTTCTCAGGCGTTTTTTATGAAGGTTCCTGTGTGCATGTTTGTTACCAGAGCAGGGCTGTTCTGGTGACGTTGGCGGAGTCAGCGGCACACTGCAGTTGTTCAGCTCCTTGTTGGGGCCCTGAGCTGCAGAAACAGGTGGAGGCTGCTGCACTGGTAGGTCCCCCTGGGCAATCAGCACAAAAGCAGCTGGATAGGTCATCCTTACTCCACCTAAAAAAGACAAAAAATGAGGATTTAATGTTTTAAACTAAAGGGATAGCTGCTGCATTAACTGCAAAGTTTATCGATTTTTCTTTCTTGCAAACTACCTTGTGTGTGCACATCACAGATAATTTCTAATTGTTCCTAAAAATGTTTTCATTCTAACTTGGATTTTTATTCAAAAACATCTGCTTCCTAAAATGAGATGCAAAAAAACCAACTGGCCACAAATACACTGACTATGTCAGAGACACCTGCTTGGTAATACACTTATGCAAGCATTCACTTTCAATTCACTGCTCAGCATAATCAAATAAAAAATTCTTCTAGTCTTCCTTTCTCAGTATCATTTCAGGCTGTAAAAGTCACTGGTATCCAAAGGAGTTTTAATTGTAATCAGGTCAAGTCAACGCTGTGGGAGCAGACTGATTAGCCTGTTAGAGAAACTCCCTGGAGTTTATAGCTCAACTTCCCGATTGCTTCTGTCTGTCTGTCTTACTCTCCTACCTTCAAGTCATTTCCCCTTTCAGACACGTTAACAGTCTGAGTGGATCGGTGCTTTAGAAGCACCACATTCACTGGTATCTCAACTCAAACTGCCTGGCAGTCTACAGAGAGACGAGGGTAATCAATGAGACGTTAGTGTCTCACTGTTTGCTTTAGTGCAGCAACATCACCCTGGTCTAATGCAATTGATTATTCATTGCTGTTTACATGCTGAGGGATCTGCAGTGTTGTTCAGTATGAGGTGGTCGGAGATAATATGCAGAACATAGATTTCAGAGTCAAATAATAACTCCCCTGGAACTGCCATAATTTTTTTTTTATCATTAGGAAGATGCTTTAAAATGACAAATGTATTTTTCACAGTTAATTTGACTTTAACCGTACCTACGACAACATCCACTGCCACATGAGAGCTGCAATCAAAGGCCTGACCCGCTTCCTTTTGGTCCTTCTCGCCACTTCCCTCCTTTTGCTGAAGCACCATGGGATAGAAGTAGCTCCAGTCCTCCATCAGCTTTCGAGCTGCAGGGTCACTCATCTTGTAAGCCTGACCCGTCAGGGTGCCACTCAGACCGTACGGACTCAGAACCACTGTGCACACACACAAATGAACCTGATCAAATATCTTAGAAAGAGATAAGGGGAAAACTTGGAAAAGATTTAAGACATGACAGATAAGCCCAGAAAATCAAAGACAGTGTATTATTTCCTTAATATGTCCATCTTTTGGTTTTTCAACAGTAAAAACCTTGTGGCAGAACAGTAAATCCAAACTCTGGAATAAAGTTTGTGCACTCTTTTATTGCTCTTTACCCACAGTAGTGGAGTTTTACCAAGTAACCCATGTTTATAAAAAAAAAAAAAAATACACGTAACCTTTATGAGTAAAACTAAGTCAATTTACAATGTACAAAGTATTTACAGAGTTCTTACTTTTTATGTACTAAATAAGTTTAGTTAGCAGCTACTACAACAAGTATTCATGTCAATATCACTGTCAAATTTCTTTATGAAGCACATTTAAAAACAAAAAGCTAGTTTAAGAGTAAAAAAGGAAAATTTTCAATATATTCTCCACTGTTTATCAGAAACATGGTCATCTACAGCAGCAGTTTCTAAAGATTTCAGGTTCTGACCCACAAAACAACCAAGGCAGAAACCTGAGACCCTGACTATCACTGGTGAAGGTGTACAATCATTGCTCATAAGTCAAATAAACAATGATATAATGACAGAATGTAAACCCTCAACAACTCTTAAAATATTTTCATTCATGTAGGACTCCTAGTTTTTATATTTTATAACAATGATCAAAACATAAGCTTTTAGCAGTCATCCTTAGATTACTAAAAATCATCTAAAAACTGAGGTCTCGCCCCCAACTTTGGGAACCAGGGCTCTAAATCACCTGTTTCATTTCATTACTGTTAATCATATTTAGACCTTTAATTGTGATTGTCATTGTAAAATGCACGGACAAGATCACTTTTGTTTGTCGTCTATGCGCACAAACTTTGAAAAAATTCATTGATTTGTGGTCTTACCCTGCACCGGTGTGGTGGAGGTCTGTGCGAGTCGGATGTGGTGCTCTGTGATGCGGTATGCAGGCTGGTGCTGGGCGATCTCAACGCTTGTGCACACGTTGCTCTCCCCGTGGAGGAAAAAGGAGAAGGAACATGATAGATGCTCACTGTGGAGAGAAGACAGCCAAGATTTAGAAAGAAATGAAATCACAGCCAGGCATAAAACTGTACAGAAATGTGGTGGGTGTAGACTGAACTGATCACAGAAACATGGAGGCAACATTTAAACTTTAAAATTCAGCTTGCGCTTGAGTTTGCAGTCTTTTTCCGCTCATTTTACAGAAGTGCATATGGAATTACCTTCACAGCTAAGATAATTACAGATTAAAGTAAAACAACAATAATTATATACCCTTCGAGATTAGCAGAGTTTGTGTTTTAGATGCACAAAGAACCCTAACGCATTCAAGATAAATTTATAAAAACTCTCAGACTGTATTGAAGCCTCACCAAGCTTTACCACCATTGATCTTCTGCATCAGCTCCCACATATGAGTCTTATTGCTAGTATAAATCCTTATTTCCTTATGATTGATCGTGGTCGCTACATGTTTACATATGCAACTCTCTCTTTATTACACAACCTCCACGTAGTTGATCATGCATTGCTCCTTTTTTTAATCAAGGAGGGTAATTGTTGGATCTTTATTGAAATCTATACAGCAGTGGGCGTGCTGGAAGTCATTAACCACCCAGACAGCTTCACTGATATATATTTTTAATCTATAAACCTCCTTAATACCTTGGTTTATATATCAGTATTACAATATAGTCAGCAGGTACTGTAATCGCCTTGTGATTACCCTGCTGCCTATGCAATATCCTCTTCGCCCTGAGGGAGTTGGACCTCCATTTGAGCTGTAATGGATCATCAAATTCAATAAAATGGCCAGTTCCACATGCATGGGCAGGACTAAACACAGTCTATTTAAGCCGGATGTCTCCGTTTTGATGATGACAGCCTCCAGATGGCGCTGAAGTCACCCAAGGGGAGCGGCGGCCAAGTTTTCTGCTTCATAAACATTCCTCGTGCTCCCAGAGAGAGAAAAACACTAATGACAGCAGGTGGTTTAAACAGAGTTCTGCACAATCTAAAGTGCATACATATGCATGCCTGCAATAAGCTGGCACTGAGGCACATGATGAGTTCACCTACAGATACTAATACTACCCCGCCCCCACCACCACCACCCCAACACACACACATACACACACACCCACGCACACAGAAGCACAGTCGTAGTCCATCATCTCTGCGGTTCACATCCCTGCAACACATGAGTCAAAATGCTTTCACTGTCACTGCCCTCCAATCTTGTCCTCAAAGCATCGTTCCACTCACACAAAGAGCTAAATATAGGTGGAAGCTCAGGGAAACAGCTGCAAGTCAAGAGGACCCGTCTGCTGTGCACAAATGCACATACAAGCAAAAATAACAGTAAGGGATGTTCATCATCCCTGCTGTTACATAACCGAAGCAAAATCATGATCCTAAATGAACAAATACAGCTACAAGACAAGTTCATTTTTCCTTAAAAAAAAAAAGCCAATTGACTGACAGGTTAAATAATTGGTTTTCTGACAGATTGATGTTAACAGCCCTGCACAAATGTAATAATATTGTGAAATGAACCAACCATGAATATGTATTTTCCTCCTATGATGATAGCCCAGTAATATGTTTATATGTGAGCACTGATCAGAACAAATATGTTCCCAAACATATAACTCCTCTAAATCTTCTGGTAGATCAAATTCCAATGAAAAATGTCTTGGCTCTTTTTTTGAAACTTCTGTAATAAACCCAGACATTGATTAAAGGCCTAGCATTCCTTGAAGGGATGCATATCATCTCCTGCCTTTCATGTCCAAGTTTAAGACTAAGATCATCTTCAAGGTTTTGGTCAAACCTTGAAAACAATATTCTGCACAATCTCATGTAATATTGTGAGACGTCACGTTCAGAGTAAGTGTTGTACTACAACATCAGATTTAAGCTCAATAACCACAAAACCGATTGTGTGCTATCTTGAATGCGTGAAGATAGCCATCTTAAATTGGATTCTCTCCAAATGTTGATCAATTCTTGATGTACATCTAATGATTTTTTTCTGAAAGTTTCCTTAATATCTGTTCAGTGGTTCATGAGATATTTTGCTAACAGCCAAACAGGGTTGACTCCAATAGGTAATGCTTAAGTTTTATGCAAACATCTTGTGCAACGAGTAGCACTTGGATTATGTGTTGTGAATAATTCTCAGCTACAACCAAACCAAATTTTAGCACAATTTTTCTACAATTGACTGAATTATTGATATTTTTGTGTTTTCTAATGTTAGTTGACCATGGCAACCATCTTAAATTGGACTTGATTCAAAGGTTAATCAGTTATAAATATACAACTAATGATTATTTCCCAAAAGTTTCAATAAAATCTATTCAATGATTCATAAGATATTTTGCTAACAGACAGATAAAGTTAGCTCCAAATAGTTAATGACAAAATTTTAAACAAAGCACTTGTACAATCTGTTAGTGCTCATAACATGTGTTGAGAATCAGTCTCAGCGACTACAACACCAAGTTTTAGGTCAATATCAGTAAAACTGACTAAAATGGAACTCTTTTTTTTAAGATCACTTGTGGCAGCCGTCTTGAATCAAGTTGACTCCGAAAGGTAATCAGTTGTTGATGTTCATTAAAAAATTACTTTCTGTGGGTTTCATTAAAATTCATCAAGTGTTTCATGAGATAATTTGGCAAAAGACAGACACACAAACACACACACATAGACACAGGCAAACATTATTGTTCCCCTTCATCTTTCAGCAGCAAAGGATAAAAATAACTTATGTTCAGATAATTTTAAATAATTAAACCAATAATAATCAGTTTGTCAAGTCTACCTGATAGTGTGCATAAACCGTATAGGTAGCTCAGTAAATAATTACAACTGAGATTGTAGACACATGAAACAATAACTAATCCATGACAACTGTAACATCAGATCTATTGTAACTGCAATAAAGTGCAGCCACACGCAAGTCTGGGAAGAGCAGAGCTACAAAAAAAAAAAAAGAGCATCAAACTGTACACTGACCCAGCTGGGAGATTGATGCACCCTGTCCTTTTACAAAGGGCATTTTCCTGCACCGTAAGCTGGTGTGAGTGTGTGGACAGTCCGGGCTCCTCGCATCCTCTGGGACTTTAGTGCAGTCGGCAGGCATAAGTGCGTATGTGTGTGAGAACGTCTGGCAGAGATGTGAGGCTGCTGTGTGTGTATGTGAGCTCGGCTGTATGAGTACAGGTATTAATAAATGAAGAGGAGAGATGGCTGAGACATGCCTAAGGGCTGACAGTACAGGAGAAGGCAAAAAAAAAGAAGAAAAAGAACAGAGTGTGAAGAGGAAGAAAGGAAAGAGAAGAAGACAGATGCATGGGGAATTAAGGACGTGCATGAGTAGACAAAACGTGAAAGTTGGGGGGAGTGAGAGGAAATTAAGAAGATAAGAAAATGTAAAAAAAAAAAAAAAAGGAGAGGAAAAACAGGAATAGGAGCACAACCAGTGAGAGACAGAAGAAGAAGTGAATAATTCAGCGCCACACACTGCAAATGCTGCACACATATCGATGAGATCAGAGTTTTAATGGGTGGCTTCTGAGTGTGATGTTATAGTGAAATCAATCAACTAATGTACATCACAAGCTGTCTGTGTGAAGGTGTCACTTTCATGTTGCTTTACATGTGTCTAAATTTAGCGTATCAAACACTAAAAGCCGGCAGAGTTTGTGCAGGTAAAGGATGACTCAAATGCACAACAGTTAAAGCAAGGGAATGTAAATGACAGAGAGGGGAAAAGGGTCTGTGTTGAAATCGTGTAACAACATGTGTCTTTCCACCTCCTCACAACTCTAATAGTGAGCCAGACAGCCAGCAGGGAAGCTGATTAATGTCAGACATGCATCACAGACCTAACACATCTGCACAGAAAATAACTCTGCTGAGAAAAAATGATAAGCAAGATTTTTAAAAAAAGAAAAAAATATGTGGATTATCCTCAATGCTTGTATCTTTGCTATTAGAAGGATCTTAATCCGATGGTATGATAACTGCTTAGATTGTAACTACAGTCAGGTGTGATGACATTTTATTTGGATTTTCTCCAATCTGAGAGATTAATCTCTTTTAATCGGCACCTTTAATGTTCAGTCTGCCACCGGAGCGGCACCATTATGAGTTATCCTGCTATCCACACATGAGTAGAAACTCCTCTAATGCACGTGGACCATTCCAGGGGATGTTTACACTCTTGTAAACCCATGTGAGCACACTCCAAATCTGCTTCCAGAGGACTAATACAACTGTTTATTTCAAACAAACAATTGCTACCAAACATGCAAGACAATGCTCATGCAGGTGTATGTGTGTAAATGACGCTGTAAGTACTGCAGTACACACCACGAGTAAAAGTACCATAAGGCAGATGCACTAAGTTTGATGTATTATTCAGTGCCCCCCTTGTGTGTTGCTTTACCCACAGCTGCTATCACAATGTTTATGCTCGAACAGCATTTATGTGGATGCACGATGATAAGGTGCCCAGTTCAAGCAGCACAATTAGGCTCTTTGGATAAGAGCACGATGCAAAGAAAAATTACCACATTAATGAAACTGAAAATCGTTTCACAGCAGAAAAAGAAAAAAAAAAAAAGTAAAGTTTTGTTGTTTTTTTTTCAGATTTTCTCACACAAACGAGTGAAGAATGCACAAGTTGCTAACCTCAGTGAAAACTTCAAACCGAGCGACTAAAGGCTTTTACTTCATATCTTTTGTCCTAATTAAGAAAAAAAAAACAAAAAAAAAAACAGGAAAAGCATCTGAATGTAGGTTTCTGCTGTGATGCATCACTGTTCTCTTTATCGATCTGTGGGCTTTTCTTTCTCCCGTATCTTTTGCTCTCACACACTCTCAGTGATTTCTCGCTATTTCTTTGCTCTATCAAAGAAAAAAGGCAAATCAAATTCAATAATGCAACTATTAAAAGACTTTTATATGATGGAAAAAGCAGGACTGACACTTACTACAATCAGTCCTTTATAGTACAATAATAATAATCCATATAATGTACCTAGTCAGTCAGTGAGCAGATTTATAAACTTTTAGCACAAATACAGTAATTACCACATTCATCAGTGGCTTCTAAAGTGATGTTTTGATTTTTGATTTTTATTCTCACCTATACTCATTATACCCTGCCAGTCACCACTTTACGATTCATTCACCCACTTATCCATCGACTCTGGCTGTCAACGCATTTAACAATCCGCCACTCCAGAGAGCATTTTTCTTGTCAGTTACATTTAAAACCTGTCAAAAAAAATCCTCTGGCCCCTAATTATGCTATATTTTGAATATTACACCTTTCACCCACTGACAAATCTGCTCTTTCTTTTTGTCAAAAAAATAAAAGGCTCAAGCGAAGGAACATCTGCCAAATGAGTGCGTAAGTCTCAAAGGTTGTACTTTTTGGCAGTTACTGTTTACTTAAATCACACATCTGAGCACAGAACTCTCAGTGGAGATGTAATATGTGTGACTTTCTCACTTCCATTCCTTTTTCTCCTTCTGCTTATATTACATACATTTCTCTTCTTACATTTGTGGAGGAAACAAGTACTAACGTGAGCGTAATTAGGTCAAGTGGAAATATCTTGCCATTGTGAATATGATTAAATGTCATTTTTTCTATTAAAATATGCCTGTCTGACAAGCCTCCTTTCAAACAAATCTATCAAGGCATTTAATTTGTGCATAAAAACAAACAGCCTTCACACAGACAAAATCTCTGAACAGATCAGAGGTGTTGGGGGCAAAGTGTGGTAAAAATAAGTAAATAGAGTGATAGTGGTGAATAAAAATCAAATATTTCTTAATTTTATGTACTCAAATTAGTTAATCAGACCACTTTTTGACTTTTTTTTTAATAATCTGCATCAGTCACACTTGATCACACTAAACCAGGGCTCTGCCACCTGTGGCTTTGACTCACATTTAGTTTTTGCTAGGGCTATGTTTTGCAGTTTTCTGCAGATGTATGAATGAAATCTCTGAGACAGAATGAGACTAATAATACAAGCAGCAAAACAACTTCGTCGGTTTAAGCTGCTAAATTATTAGTTACCTCATTACTGAAGCTTTCAGTGTTGTGTGTTGTTTTTCTCCTAAATCTATCAGAAAGTAAAAGGTAATGATCATAATAACACATATAAGCAAGATGCTGGGGAAAAGTGCAGGTTTTCCTCACATATGACACTGAAATAAGGCATTCTATATAAATAGAGCAAATTACTTGGATAACAATAACATTTTGGCTCAAAGGCCTGCCTTTGATAAAAAAGTAATAAAAGTTAAATATGTCTCTGCTTTTATCAGAAGAAATTCCATAAGTCACAATAAACAAACAGGCCTAATTTTTGTTCACCTAATAATTTATTAGGCTGCAAGTTGTTATTGCAAAGGTAGAACACTTAACTAATTAATTATCCACACATATAGAAAGATCTCACAAATACTTGCGTAGATCAATGATTAAATGTTAACAAAGGAGGTATAGGCAAGGTAAATTTACCTTTTCACAAGAATTTGTTCTCTGCAACTGTCCTAACATGTAAAATTGCCAATAAAAGTTAGTATTTTATTATAATTTTTTTATTATTGGTGTAACAAACAGCAGTTTTTTTTAATAAAGTAATTAGTATTTATATAC
>JAOXNZ010000038.1:15673449-15683547 GCA_028566095.1 Kryptolebias brasiliensis
CTCTCTGAGTTGTATTATCTTCATTTTAAACTTCAAGCACATTTTGCAGCTCTGGTTAAATTTAATTTAGTGAGAGAAACAGCAGAAATGGCTCTTTTTACTGTAAAGGTTGCAGACCCCTGCATTCAACCAATTAAAAGGCGGGCAGTCCAATCTTTGGGCAGCACAGTGCTGTTACACTTCTCCACATGCTTTTTTTGTCAATGCACTTCCCACTACAGGGGTGCCTATTTCATGGCACGTGTACTTTTTTTCAGCACAACATTGGACGACCAAAAGGGAACATGAACAGAACTTTGTGCTACCTACTGTATTTAAAGTACAAAATCAAGAAATTTATAGGGCCTTGATTCTTATATTTCAGGAACTTACTATATAAATTTACAAGTAATTGGTTGGACACTTTTTGGTTACTTTTAGGGAAAAGATATTCTTCACTTTGTGCTGCATTCACAGCAGCCTCCTATAAACTATAGTGGGAAAGTGTATTGATTGGGCTTTATAGGGCTAAACCACTTAATCACAGACAATCAGTATAGTCTTTTATTTCCATATTTAGCACATTGTCATGTGTATGAATATTAAACTGTCATATTTATGGGCCAAAACCAATCAGTTTTAAAAATCAGCAAAAAACTGGCATCAGTAATTTAAAAAAAAACACAATAGGTTGACCTCTAATTCAAATTCTTTAGTAATTTCTTTTGTTTTCTGTGACCTTGTAATGTGGTCTAACAGTTAGTTGCTGTTGCCTGGGTGATTGCTCATGTTTCCATGTCCCTTCTCCCAAAAGATAGGAGGAAAAGTGGAAGACAAGAGAATTTTAAAAAGCTCTTTTGTGTCAGGTTAGGTGAGGATTTTTGAAACAATAAAGAAAGTGTTCAAACAGGAATGGTAGCAGGTTTCTGTTTTGTACCAGAGGACAGGTCTGTTACACTAAACTACGAATATTATTTATGCATGAGTTTATGGCCATTAGTGAAATGAAAGCAGCTATATAAAAAAAACACAGTGCACTGTTTGTCATGCAGAGAATTGACTGGACTAATGAGAGAGACAGACTCTAATACATCCATTCAGCCCTCTATAGTGATGATTAATTTACAACACCCCACCTTCTCTGATCCCCACCCCACCCAGCTCCCCCACACACGCTGAGCCTCCTCCCTCGTCTTCCTCCCTCTCTGATGCCTTGTCTCCTGCGCTTGCGCTGGATCCCTCTCTCTCTCACGCACGCTCTTCTCCCTTCAGCGTCTGATGCAACGCGTTACCAACCACAAGTGCTTCCCTCCCACTCAGACACAAAGAGAGCAGCAGTGCTGGGCTGAGGGGGGGAGGAGGGGTCGGGGGAATCATCTCCTGGATCTACCACAACCCGCTGTGCCCCATGGACACAAACAAGATAAACACCAGATAAGCCTGACAAAGGCAGCGGTGCCAAGGCACTGGAGCTGGCATAAATACCAGTGCCAAAACGCCCCCTGTTGGGGATAAAAGGAACAGCTTGGAAGAGAAGAAGAGACAAAGGAGGCGTTGAGACTGGAGGTCATTGTGTGTCTAACTGAGCAATGTTCTCTCATGGCATGAAAACCCTGATCTCCAGGGATTTGCAGGTGTTTCCATAACTGAGGAGCAACATTGCAACAGTTAAAACAAGACATGATATATGTGTGTGTGGGTGTGGGTGCGTACGTGTGTGTGTGTGCGCGTAGATGGCAGGTGTATGACTTGTAATAAAAATTGATTGAAATTTTTTCATTTATATAAAAAGTAAAAGCAGTTTAAAGTACAGGAACAAAAGGACATCCACATAAGATTTCTACTTGTTTGCGTGATATTGTTCAAGGAAATTTCCACATCCCTCTCAATCTTCGCCTTCAGGATGTTCAATAATTCACTGAAAGAACGAGTCTGCGATGGCTCAGCAGGGGGCGTCGAACGTATTCCAGCTTTAGAAATGAAGAAGAATTAACATGATGTGCAGAAGTCTCTCTGGCACACGAGCACTCACAGATACAACACTGCACACACCGAAAGAGTAGGTGATACTTCTAAAAGCAAATCTTTGTACTTGTGTTTATATATTCGCACACTCATGGGGAGCGTCTTCACACCTTCCTACTTTTCACACTAGTTATTGGATTTAAATAGTCACGCTTCTTAACTTTGCATTTATTTTACTTTTGATTTTAAACACCTCTCTGCTCCACTCTTATCAGTTAATTCGTAATGTTTGGTCATATGTGCTTTTGAAGTCTTTTTTTTTTCTCTCAAATTTGTATCAAAGTAAGTTAATAGCATTTGTCAGTGGTAAACATAACAACACACAAAACAAATAAACACAACAACACAGATCGGAATATTTACAATAAAAAATGCTCAATTCATTTAGCATTATATCTTTAATTGTACAAATGACAGATAGTTAAAATCTCAGTTAGACAACTTGAGGGGGCTCTGTTTCACCTTGTCTCTAATCATTCAGTATTGTTGAACTTTCTACTTTGGTATGACTTACTGCAAGGTGTTGTAATATTGCAGCAAGTGGCTGCAAAAGCTCCATGATATTTATATCTGCATCCCCATGAGACCACAGGAGGTGGTGTATCATTCTCTGATTGCTCCCTTTTCCTCAAAACAATCTTATTGACGCAGTGCTTTTTAATCTAATAATGTGTTTCAGAGGAAAAGGGGGTCACCTCTTTTCTAAAATGGCTGGTCTTTTCTAATTTGCCAGTTCAACTGGCCTGAGCAGACTCTGAAAATCATTCTGTATTAGTTCTCCTAAAATTCATTGTCAGTAAAAAAAAAAGCTAATTAAATTTAAAAACTACGCAAAGAAACACTTAAAAGTTTAATATCCAATAATTTAAATCTTAAAACAACATTAATGTACCATCTTTAATAGGAATATTTAGCAGCGTAATGATGGCTGGAGCTCTCGCTGTCTGTCATGTGAATCTGTGTGCAAAGTTATGTAAGAAATGATGGACAACAAGTACAGTGTTCAGACTTTAATCACATTTGGTGGCTTTTGGAAAAAAGTTGGACAAAAAGTGAGAAAGCAGTAAGTGCAGCAAATCTAATAATACTTCTGCAACTATTTTAGGACAACGTTTCCACACGATGTTGGAAAAAGAAACCTAAAAGTACTTTTAGACATCTTTTCTTACAAACTTTCCTTGATAATTTTATTTCAGAATACACTGTGATGATTTCTGGAGTGTCTCTAACATAGTGTACAGCCCACCCACTCACAGCTTAGTCCACTTTTAGGGTAATGATAGAAACTGTGGGAGCTTAGAAGCCCCGTTCTGTCTGCAGCAACTTCCTCCAGCTGCTTCAGGGGGATCCCCAGCTGCTCTGAGCCAACAGGGAGATATAATCTCTCCAGCAAGAGCTGCGTCAGCCTCGGGGGTCTCTCTTCAGCACTAAGGTTTGTTATAGCAACTGCATCTCTGCAGAAGCTGCACTATTCATCCCCAGGCAGCACTGCACACTGAAACTCCTCCACATTCTCACATGAATGGGAAGAATATGTACAGTCCAATGCAGGTTGTTCTTTTTGCAAAAAGCTGATCAACGTGAGGCACCAGAGCCAATTCTGTGCTCATCTGTATCTGTAAAACTTCATCGATTAACTTGTGCCTCCTAAAAGCTGCTCTCCCATTTTATAACGAACAAATTAAACACAACCTCTTAGATTAGAGCTAATCGAAGAGTCAGACTTCGTTGCTCTATTTTTGTTTAGGTGTTTCTTTTCTTCCTTCTTCTCAATCTGCATTATATTTCACTATGAGACTACTTCCATATACAAAGATGTCACAATCACACAATAACCACCCCCCTGATATATGCAGGACAAGTGGCAAACACACTCTTCATGTCTCAGGCTTCAACCTGCTCTCAGCAGCTAAACCCAAGTTCACTTCGGTGCGTCATGTCAGCAAAATCCAAAAGTTGTGGATCCCCTAATTTGCACCAATTTCAATGACAAAGCAAGACAGCTTTCTTGTTAAACAAATATGATGCATTTTTAAATAGAAGATGGTTTTTCCTGTTTTTCATTTTGCATTTGTTGCCTTTAAACAACATAAAAGGAGTCAGTGAGCGGAATGTTCAGCAATTAACCCTCCTGACGCCCTCGAAAGAGAGAGAGATAGAGAGAGGTAGAGAAGCCCTTGTAACTTCGGGTCAATTTGACCCGAAGGCGACAGGACGGTTAAACAATGGTATTTTAGAGACGTGAGGAATGCTGCATCCTTATCACCCAGAAAAGTGGCCAGAGTGAGCAGTTACTTGGACCTATAGTGTTTGAAGCCACAAGTTGAGTTGTCATCACACCCACCCCTCTTTTTACTCCTTCTCTGTCTGTCTCCCACACTGACAACACCCTGTTACACAGCATGACATGTACACACACACACACACACACACACACAAGCTTCTTCTCACTCACACAGCGTTTTATCTGCTCTCTTCACCTCTGGACACCATTCACACACTGGTTTATAACAGACTCTCACCAATGGCCAGCTGCTGGAACACCAAAAAGACTTAACAAATACCGGATCACATGAAAGCCAGTCGCGCTGACTCACTGTGTCGCAATTTCACGCACATTTCTCAGAGCATCACAAGTTCTAACGAGACACAAAACATCCCACAGAAGTTCTACTACAGCAAATAATTAGGGTGCATGAACTCTTACCTGTTCGCTAACGACTTTCCTTCCAGTTCATGTGGCTTGAAGAACCATTTCCCGATTCTCACAAACCCCTTATCCATCAAACATCTGGAGCGTTTAGATAGAAAGAAAGAAAATAAAGCCAACATTAGAAAACATTATTACCTCATGAGCAGCAGGATAACTAAAGTCAATTGAAATGTTATGAACTTTTACATGATTTCATATAGAAACGTTATGTCTAGTTGAACTTGTAGAAATTTTTGAACAAAATTTTCTTGAACAGAACTCTTACTTTTCTTACTACTTTACTTTTCTTACTACTGTTAGAATTGCATTCAGTTTTTTATACTTAAACTGCAGCAGCAAGGTCTATTTTTTTTTGCTAAATCAGAGTAGTCTGACACAAGCTTTCTCATTGGTGCTCAGAAAAAGGGAACAGAGTCTTATGCTAATCTTCTTTTCTCCAAATGGTTTGCACTTTCGCACATATCTTTCCAGAGCCTTTTGATTTTGATCAGATCAAAATGTGAGCACATAAAGTTCCCTTCAGTCATCGAGCTCCCTGTATGGCATTACCAGCATCGCTTCAGACGACTCATAGAGACGGTTGTCTGTGTGTGCAGGTGTCGGTAAATTCCTCTTTAAATCCTCTGACCTGGGTCACAAAATTACAAAATACTTTTATGAGGTGATCTGAGTTCAGCGATCCCTGTCTTTTTTGTCCTCAGTTCAGTTTCCTTTCATTGCATTCTTATTAATGCATTTTCTATCATTTGTCAGTATTGTAAGCAATCTCATCATTTGGGTGATTAAATCAAAGCAGTTATCAAATCAATCAGGACTGACTGCCCATACCGGTATTAGTGTCTCTCTAAGTCAGTGGTTTCCACTTTTTTTTAGCTTTCTGACCACAAAAATCTGTGGTTGAACTACACAAACATTGATTAAATAAGAAAATAAATAGGGGGATATTGACAACACAGATAGCTTAAACTTATCTTACTGCATACAGCTTTTTTTATTTCTAAATAATGTTTTTTTTTATGTTTTTGCATTATAGCAAAAATATGCAAGCAGAATCTATTTTAAAATGTTGTTTGATTTCTGGAGATCATTTCAAGATCACCAGCTTGGTGTTTTGTGAGAGGGCATTTTTTATTGATCAGTATCAAAGTAGTTGCCACACTCCGCTCTAAATCTCTGTTGTTGATCTATAGTCTTTGATTTTACATCAGCTGAGCTTATGGCAGCCACAATATTGTAGCTGTTGTGATGTAGCGTGCCAACGTGTCTGCACTATGGAAGTATTTTAAACTACAAAAGGAGTCCAGCTTAGCAGCTACTTGCAATGTTTGCAACTTGGGTATTTCTCCTGGCAGCAGTGATGGAGCTGCATTCAATGTCACCCATTTAATCAGCCATTTCAAATCCCAACACTAATCTTAATAGTACACCAAGTTCACTCGGCTAACTTTTAAAGCTATCATGGCTAAGCAACACATGTCAGAGGAAACGCAAAAGAAAAGAGACAAGTTTTCACAGGACAGCAATATAGCAATAAGGATTACAGAAAGGGGGTCTGAAATTGTCGCTCTGAATGACCCACCCATTGCTGTGGCGGAGAAATTAGACTTTCATTGCCTTTTGGGGCTGTTGGCGCCACAGTACATTCTGCCCTTCCAACACTTCATAACCAACAGGGCATCCCAAAGTGTATAAAAAAGTTTGCCATCATCTGGCGTATTAATTTTCTTTGTTGGTAATAAGAATAACTTGAGGAATAACATCAACACAGGTTTTCTTTACTGCAGTGTAGAGCTACTGAGGTGTAAAGCACATGATGGCATTGATTTAATATCTAATATACTTGTGGTATGTAATTTGCAAGTCTGTCTTACAATAAAATGCAAAAAAATAAAAGCAAATAAAAGATAAAACAGGAAGGATAATAGTATTGCATGAGTCATTTTCAGTACCAACAGACTTTGTATCTGTGGAATATGAACAAAGTTAATATGAAGCAAACATTAAACAGCATCCATATGTTCTCTCCTTAGCACATGTACAAATCAGCTCTTGTTTGTTTTAAATAAATTAATAGAAGAATAAAAAGTTTACCTCCAAACATTATGTACATTTTTAGTCTCCACCACATTCTCAATTACTTCTGGTTCAACTGAGTGTTCCTTTAATGGGTATTTATAATACTTTTGGTAATTTAATAAAAATGTTTTTTTATTTTGATTTTTTTCTATAATCTATAATCAACAGTAGACATAATGATCACATAACACTTTCATACACTGATCTGAGCAAATTAAGTTTAACTGTATATATAGTTTAAACTTTATATTCTTCTAACAAATGACAATAAACACGAAAACCTGCAGCAATCTTTCTCTATAAATCTGGTAGAAGATCTTTTCTCTTACTGACTCATCAAAACATCTGAGTCTGATTTTTTTTTTCTCCTACAGACACTGAGCGCATTTTTCCGTTGAAATTCATTGATGAATTTTGCAACAAAGATCTCCGATCATTACATGCCTTACTAGGTTATGCAAACAGAAAAAGTGGGTAAAAACATGCCTAACATTTATCTTAAAGTCGAAGTTAGTTGTGTAACTTTAGTATGATAATCTCAATTATAATAATACAAAGATATTGAAACATTTATCAATCGTCTATCTGCATATACCAAGCTGAGATTTAGGTCAGCTTTATCTGTGCCATACTGAACAGAGAGTGAACAAAGAGGAAGTGAAAGTGATCCCTCTAGTGTTGAAACAGTGAGCTATAAACAGAGTCAGCTCCAAGGTAATAGGAAGGTTAATTCAGCCTTCCTCTTATGATGATCACTGAGGCTTAACTTAATAGAGAGCAAATATGTGCTGCTTCATTTAACAGATGGCTACGACTCAGAAAGGAGAGCTTTGGGTACTTGGGCAAGTGATTCAGCGCTCAGATTATAATTTCATTAAGATGAAACTCATGACAGAAAACCAAGGTTGTGTATCAGTTTAACTGTTAGTTGTTTTGTTTGGAGATCTCTCTTTGAAAGTTCAAACTCACTGGAGTTTATACACAAGAGCTTAAACTCTTCACGTTACACTTTGAATAGAAGATCTACCTTTTGTACAGTACAATTCAATTAACACATACAGTCCATCTTTGTATAAAATGTTAGCATTAACTGTTGGAGTCAACCTTGTGTGTCTGTTAGCAAAATATCTCATGAATCACTGGATGAATTTTAGTGAAACTTCCAGGAAGTAATCATTTGATTCACATGTCCAACTGATTAAATTTTAGAGTCAACCTGATTCAATATGGCTGCCAGAGCTAATCAACCTTAGAAAACACAATAATGGCTAAAACTCAGTCAATGTCATAATTGCTGAGCTAAAGTTTGGTGTGGTGGTAGCTGAGAGTGATTCACAACACATACTCTGTTTTAAGTGCAAGGTGGTGGAAAATATGCATCCCTTCATGGAAATCACAGAAAATGTACATCTGCTACACTCTACATTGTCATCTAAATTCAAAGTTCTGTCCACTGAAACTGTGTGAAATACAGTTTAAATTATGTTATAAGCTATAACGATAAAAACAATACATTATTGCAAAGATTATTATGGTCTTAAGTATTTGTTTAAATGTATTTATATATATTAGTTAATAGGTTTCTGAAATAAAAAAGCTAAATAATTACATAAACAGACAAACAACAGTCCTGAAGCATAATTCTTAGTTAAATTTAAACTGTCACTTGTTTCAGTCATGTTTGACTTTTTTCATATGCAAAATTAATTAATTACTTTTTTTTGTTTTTTTGTTTTTTTTCATTTAGCTGGCGGCGGCTTGCTTCTCCATCTCCTTTAAGCTGATAATCTGTGTCATTTTCCACTCGCCACACCAAGTGCAGGTGAATAGACTTTCAGTCCCACATCCTGAGAGAAGACTCTTGCAGCACCCACAAATGAAATATGATGGTTTCACTTTTCACATTATGGTCCATACTTAAGGCTTTGTAACTTTGCAGATTATTACAAAAAAAAATTAAAAATGTATGTGAAAACAGGAAAATAATGCATTTTTTTTGTTACTTTTAAAAAGCTATTCACATCCAGACTGCAGCTTTTTCAGTAACTCTAAATAAAAGCGACAGTTTTACCTTTCCAGCAGGTTGTGAATGGCCTTGAACAGGAGGGTCCTGCACTCATAGGACAGTCCACACTCCCAAAACCCCTCCTCAGCCACTGAAAGACAAAAGCAAAACAACATGTTATTACAATCTTATGCTGACATTTTCTATGACAGTAAAACATCGGCACACATCACTTTAAATCAGTGATAACTATATATGTTTATGGATTGCAGTAAAAAAAAAAACATGCTGTATGAGCTGATGAGAATATTTGCACTTCATATCAGAAATTAGGATGATGCTCGCAGTTGTTTATGTGTGCGTTTGTGTACATAGGCTGCTCGGCTGTGCAGCTGTCACATTGGCTGCGGCGACATCCCAGTCAAACCCCCATGCAGTTGTCAGCCCCTGTTAGGCAGCGAGTGAGAGTTTGCCTGTATTTATACAGGTTGACACACATGCCTGTGTGCTCAAGTTTTCACATGCACACACTGTTTTTAGCTGGTTTGCTTTTTTTTTCTGTTTTTGAATTTAGGGCGACCGTAGACAAATGCTTTAAGATGAACTTCTGCTCTGCCTCTGAGGTACCAGCTAATGTGTCAAACATGTTGCCAACAATTCCTCTGTCTCCTGATTTCTTACTACCACCACCCCCGCCACCCCTCCGCCCTTCCCTAAAACTACCCTGGCACCAACCCCCATTGCCTTCCTCCTAAAAAGGGAGACACTGACAAAAACATACACAGCGGCCAGTTAGCAGTGCTTCTCTTTGTTCTTTGCCATATACCTGCAGGGCTGCAGGAAGGACTGGAAGACCGTGGGTGGGTGTTGTGTTTGCTTATAGGGTGGCGGCAAACAAACTGAGCATCACAGGAATACACAAGAAAAAAAAAGAAAGAAAAACAAGGAATGAGAAACAGAGAGGGTTTGCCTGGGGGATGGGTGTCTTTAACCCTAGTAGATGTTTCCTCTTTTTTTCCTTTTTTTTTCTTGTCTCCTTTTATCTGTTTTTTTTTCCTCTACAGTGTAGTCCTTTTTTCTCCTCTGCTGCTTTGTTAATATTTCCCTCCTGTTTTTTCTTCCTTCATACCAATGTGAATGAAATTTCCTTACTCGCCAGAATTACCCTGTCACCATGGAAACGCTGGCGGTGAGAACATGGCGCCTTGGCATTCAATTTCAACGCTGGTCCCTCCCCGCCCCTCACCCTCCTCCGTCTCCTCCTTTCCTCTGTTCTATTGCTTCCAACACCCCCTCCGCC
>JAOXNZ010000038.1:15689809-15703677 GCA_028566095.1 Kryptolebias brasiliensis
GTTTGGACATGTCCAGAGGAGGGACAGTGGGTATATTGGAAGAAGGATGTTAGAGATGCAGCTGCCAGGAAAAAGACCAAGAGAAAGGCCAAAGAGGATATATATGAATGCAGTTACATTCATGGAGGTAGTTGGAGTGAGGACAGAGGACCCAGAAGACAGAGTTAGATGGAGGAGGAGGATTTGCCGTGGCTACCCCTGAAAAGGGAACAGCTGAAAGAAAAAGCAAGGAAAAGAAAGATAACAGCCAGTTATTGGCCAAAAAATATTGGTTTACAAATAAAAGCTACTGTTCTGTAGCCGTTTAGGTTGTTTAATGACAAAAAATTGCATGCAGATACAAAATTTCTGCAGCTACGGCACAATTAGATGTCATTCAAAGGACATAAACTCATTTAGTCAGTCAGCTCTTTCAAACTGTGGAACCTAATTAATATATTATATAATTATGTCATAACAGGCCTACTTTTGTTTGAGCCAGATTCATTCAGCTTAATTGCTCAGTAAATTTATGAAGCTGAATTACAAATGTGACTGAACTCATCATTCAGGAAATTCATCTCCACTTTCAAAGAAAGTAAATCTTTGTAATTCCTACAGATTGTGAACTTTTGGGTCTATTAATTCTAGAGGTCACAGTTACAATAATTTGTTCCCAGATTTGTCAAAGTCTATTAATGAAGACGTCAGAACACCTTTTGCTTACATTTTGTACGTCACCAGCCTTGAGCTGTCTTTTTTTTTTTCTCTTAGGGTAGTCTCTCACTGAGCTGTGACTGTCAGAGACTAGTTGGCAACCCAAAATTGTAAGAAAAGTGTAAGAAAATATGCAATTGTACTGTTGAGGATGGGCTCACCAAACTGTCTGTGTGGCTGTGTTTAGATCAGCTAATATTTGAAAATCAGGGTCTATTTTTGCAAGCATGGCTATTCTAGGCCGTGCACAATAATGCATTGCCCACCTCCACCCACATCTTAACCGCCTTGGCCCACATGGCAGCCACCCACACATTTATTATTTAATATACTGGAAAAGACTTTTGAAATGAAGACAGGCAGATTTGGATCAGTGTCAGCAAACATTTTGGAGACTCCCTGGCAAATGCCAGTCGCAAACTAATTGTCAACAGTCTCGGCCAGTTTGTCCAATGTAGCTGTTTGCTGTAATTTTTCCCTGTCTGAATCCACTGTAGGTGTTTAAAAATAAAATCTCAAACTACATCCTAAATTATCGTCAGTGTCTGTTGATGTCTTTATATTGAAATGTGATATCTAATTTCAAAGCTGAGTTGACAAAAAAAGGGATAAATTAAATAAACATGAAGTGCTACCAAAGCTAGAAATATTGACTTGAACAGTCATTGCAGTGCTGTTACTCTTTAAAGTAGTAAATTATATTCATCACCCTAAGAAACCCTGCTGGTGCAAAGTTATCCAATCTACATTCAAGGTGGGAAAAAGCAAATATTTTTGCCAACCAACCCAACACTACAACTTCTTTTATTTTAACCTTTTTATAAGGAACTGTTGTTCATTATAATTAAAGTGTCACACCTCAAATTATTATTTGAAGTGATGCATTAAACTGTTACAACCATAACTAAATCTGTGTTGGAAAAAACAAGCATGTTTGCTCATTTATCATCAGACAAATTTTTCATGTTCTTGTTAGCCTTGTTATCATCCCATTTATTTAATATTTCTCTTTGGGATCAATTTGACACTATGGAGATGTTACATAACTGAAGTGAGATTTGTGGTCAGCTATTTCAGTAGCTGTTCCTTTGACTGAGCCCACACTTTTTGGCTTCAGCTGTGAAAACCTGTATGAATTAAAAGAAAGAAAATCT
This sequence comes from Kryptolebias brasiliensis, assembly GCA_028566095.1. Classification (NCBI taxonomy): domain Eukaryota; kingdom Metazoa; phylum Chordata; class Actinopteri; order Cyprinodontiformes; family Rivulidae; genus Kryptolebias; species Kryptolebias brasiliensis. The sequence goes on from JAOXNZ010000038.1 coordinate 15,691,660, forward strand.
ATGTAATATTTGTACATCTATGACAAATAGCTGAGGATGAAAGCTTTCATTGTTGATCTTTTATGATTTCCACATAAAAAAATGAAGGATGTGAAAAAGAATTCACCACATATGCAGAAACGAGTTACTTATCAGGCTTTAACAAAGAAAAAGAAAAAGAAACAAAACAAGCAACATCTAACATTGATAATACTTGGCATCAGATTGTGTCTTAAATCCTTTGTCACATAATTTAGAAGTGCCACCTTGGAAAAGTTGACTCAACAAGTTTTGCATCTTTAAGATTTGCAAAGGGAGGAAAAATACTTAATGATGATTAAATTATGATGAAACAATGTATTACTTAAAGACCCAGCATTCTTCGAAGGAATGCATATTCCCTGCTGTCTTTCATCCCAGAATTTTTAACTAAAATTCTCTTATGATGAGAAGGGGCAGGTTAACAATTGTTTTAGACAAACTTTATAAATGACATTACACAAGATCTCATGCAATATTGCAAGACGTGACAATGACTCTTAGCTACTACCACACCATGGGGCGGCAGTGGCTCAGGAGGTAGGGGTTTGTCTTGGAAGGTTGCCGGTTCGAGCCCCTGCTCCGTCCGTCTCAGCCGTTGTGTCCTTGGGCAAGACACTTCACCTGCCTTGCCTACTGGTGGTGGTCAGAGAGCTCGGTGGTGCCGGTGTGATGGCAGCCTCACTTCTGTCAGTCTGCCCCAGGGCAGCTGTGGCTACAATGTAGTGTGTGAATGACTGTATGAATGAATGTAAAGCGCTTTGGGGTCCTTGGACTACATAAAGCACTGTGCAAGCCATTTACCATACTTTAGCTCAATAATCGTAAAGTTATAGCCATGTTTGTGTTGTTGGCTAAAGCTGATTAGCTGTGTATTTGTGAGTCGTAGATGTACATCCAATAATTTTTGAAAGTTTCATCACAATCTGTCCAAAACTAACAGACAAAGTTGACTTTGATAGTTTATGGCAACGTTTAAGCAAAAATGTTGTGCAAAATGGTGCGGTCAAAGTATACATTATGAAAGATTCTCAACTACTACTACACCAATTTTAAGCTAATAATTGAAAAACTTTGTGTTTGCTAAGGTCAGTTGGCTTTTGCAGGCATTTTGAATTTGTTTCACTCCAAAAATCAATGAGTTGTATATACTGGGAGTTTTAATAAAAATCTGTTCAGTGATGCTTGAGATATTTTGCTATCGGTACAAACAAACACATGCAACGACACAGACAAATATGTCCTCAGCAGCGGGCAGTAATACAACATTGCGGCACTAGTTGCTGAGATGTTTGGTATTAACTACAGATAAATGTTGGGTCAACTATTTGTGGTTGCGAGCCAGATTTTCTGGTGAAGTTCCAAATGCAGGAGCAGGCAGCAGTTTTGTAGATCTATTTCTGCTTTTTCTTATGTATCTGCTTCTAAAGTCTGTAAAAGCACCTGAAAGAAAATTGTAAAAAAAAAAAATTCAACACACAAATTGAGGGCATTGTGGCCTTGACCTTTTTTGTGCCACCAGTGAATCAAAGAATTCCTGCACAGAATGTTTAAAGCATGAGCCAGATTTTCATAAAACTTTTAAAACTAATTTTCCTGCTTTGGTGCTCTCTGACAATTCTAGTACAAAGTTTAGAGTTCTTTTCAACATATATGATTTTATGAAGTCGTTTAAAAAAACGTTTACAAGGCCATAATTTTCTCAACATTTAGTTAAACTGAAACAGACGACATCCAGACCCGCCTCACAAAAGTTTTCATATGATTTTTTTTTAAAAGTCAAAAAACTTGGTAACTGTGGCTGATCTTATTTATTTCAGTTTAAGCTGTCTTAAATAAAGGATATTTGTTATGTTTTTTTTTCTTTGTCAGACGTATTTTTCACTTTTCCTTATTTAACTGAGATACTTTGCTTCTAAATTAACTTGTGAATCACTGAAAATTTGGGAAATAAAAAAAACTGTTTAAAGAATATGATACATTCAATATAGATTAATGGAAAATACATTTATTTAAAAATAACCAACATGTGAGTTGTGCGTAATAATGACCGAAGGAAGGCAACAAAAGTTGTATTTTTAAAATAAAGTTCTACTTTCACTTGAGAGTAGCTCCATTCAGCACAAACAAAGAAACTGTTTCAACAGTTAACACAACTGCAACTTAATCCTGCTCCAACTGCAAAACAACTTCACAGAAAACTTTACAACTGCATTTGACTGAGGTAAAAAAAAAAAAAGAGAAAGATTTTCTGTGCAAAACTGGAACCCAGACCTTGACCAGGTGGACCATGCATGCCGTCAACACCATGTCTGATGATTAAACTCCCATTCCAAAGGTGGAGAAAGAAGGCCACAAACCGTGAGCAGAAGAAGGAAGAACTATGAAAATATCTGATGCAATTCACATTTGAAACATTTATCACTCAGGGACCAGAAGATGACAAAAACTGACTTAAACTCTTAGTGAGAAATTACCCTTTTTTTCAGTTTCTCTACTTTTGAATGGACAGTTGACAAACCAGCACATTATCGCCACTTATCAAGCTGAAGATGAGCACTGAGTCACACTGAAGGCTCAAGGGGTCAGCTCTTACTGCTGTGTTTCAGTGCCCTGGGCATATTGGCTGAGGTGGTGCAGTCATTAACCCTTTCTGACCTGGGATTCCTTTATCAGATTGCGAGTCATTTAATACTTCATGGGCTAAATAGAATAAGTTCAGTGGTCAGTTGATATTCAATGCTGTTGATGACACAACAAAAAAGACCTACAAAAGTTAGCACATGGATTTCAGGCGTTCTTAAATAGTCAGTCATTGCAACTCTTTCATGTACTTACACCAGACTTTGAGCATTATACTGTATATGCAAAACTTTTTTCATGAAAACTAAACATAGTTCATCAATGTTACTGTCTCAGAGTCGTACAAACAGCCATGTTCCACATTTGTATTTTCAAATACCACTGGGCAGTGAAGTTTACATGGCAATAATGCTTAAAATGTACTTGTCAATTATATATAATAAGATATTTCAATAACAACTGACTTTTTTATGAGTCCCCTAAGAAAATAACTTTTTTCTTATGAGAGGATTTATTAAACCAATATCTTAAAAAAAAAAAAATGCCATTAAGTACTTATAAAAGAAAAATAAAAGAAAAATGTGCGTTTGGTAGGCAGTGAAAGCCAGAAGGCCAGAAGTGATGGAGAGAACAAAAAGCAGTGGTGACAGCAACGAGGAGGAGTCTCAGAAAGAGTGAAGTGATGAGGGGCGAAATCTGGAATCAATTAGGCAACTGAGCTGGATTTGCTTGCATACTTGTGGGGTAGAGTCAGGCAGGGAGGCAAAAGAAGGGACCAGCTTGTGAGTGTTGTGCCATCAGTGTGTGTGTTCATATAAGCTTAGGACCTGCAGTAATCACAGCATATCACTGCTTGAATTGTCTCTGCAAATCTTTTATCTGTAAATTTCAGATAAAATCATTTGAGTTGAGTTTTCAGGCAGAATGAAGCCCCACCTCTCCTCAGCTGAGGTCAAAGCAGAGGGTAAGAACGGATGGCTGGCACCGATCCAGGCTGTGTCAACACAGCAGCTCACCCTATTCCCTTACACAACTTCCCCTCGTTACTTCTTCGCACTAAATCCACAGCACTTTGTTTTGTATCGCTGGCTCTGTCAATGGGGGAATTTGACTTGGGAGAAAAAAAGAGAAGAAAGCACACACTGTAGAAATCTGGCTCGTATCTTGCTGCCAGTGGAGCTTTGGCATGCCAAGCAAATTTGAATTTGCAAGCAAATGCACAGAATATATCAAGTTACAGTTACAAAGAGCACATATTATGTTTGTGCGTGTGTGTTTTTCCCTTTGTCTTCAGTGAGTTATATCTTTTTATGCACATGAAAGTCTGCAAACTCCACACCAACTGGACTAATTCTCTGCTTTGTTTAAAGTCTACACGTTTCTTGGTGTATTTAATACATCTCAATGCAACAAATTCCCACATGATTGGACACACGCACCTAAAAAAACAGGACAGAAGGACAGAATGAGGGAGTACATAGCATTACTTCATCTCCAGAGCTGCTTCTGCTAAATGATCTCAGGCACAAGCAAAACATGTCTGAAGTTCGGTTGTTGGCTGAAAGGTGCAACCAAAAAAGGATTTATACATTTCTGGCATCTGAGAATCTGAAAACCAGATGAATGATGAAAATGTCTCCCTAACGTGAGAGGCTGCATGGTTTGTTGCAAAAAACTGCAAAGACAAACCATGAGACGACAAACAGTACAGTAATGTGACAGCTGTTCTTTTTTTTCTAACAGTAAAGTCTAAAGAAGTTTTTTAGTCAACTGCCAAAATAATGTTATTAAAGTTTGAACAAGCTAAACAAAAAACAATTTAAAAAAATGGCTTCAAAGCAAGTTGTTCCGCCGCCAGTGATGACCCGAGCAAATGATCTTCCCATGGCATCGTATATAAATAGTCCACATGTGCACATGCATATTTGTGTGTTGTGGAAAGGCCTTTAAAGCTTTTTCAAAGATGTTTAAACCCAAATTAAATGACTCAGCAAAATATTTGAATTCAGATAAAAGTAAAGGGCAGGGTGTCATATCTTAACAGTGCAAGGCATGTGAAAAAAATGTGTGTTGCATGACTTTTCATTTTATTATTCTATTTGTTGAGATCAGGCCAGAAATGAACCAAAATGGGAGTCGATAAGAAAAGAGAACACAGTTACCAGGAGATTAAAATATTCTACACATACAAGAAATCTTTAGGAAGCAACAATTTGTTCTAATGACTTCTAGCGGCTCAAAATCTCACTTCAAGCTCAGATCAAAACTTGAGAGCCCTGTTCATGAGATATTGTGGTAATAGAAAGACCCATGGGCAAAAACATTATCACCCACCTTCAACTTTCAGCAACAGGCAATAAAACGGGCATATGGCTGTAGAATTGTGCAAACAGGAAAGTACAAGCTGCTTAGCTCAGATTTGTCAAAAATAAAAAAGTCGGCACATATCACTCTAAACCCATCTGTGGTTTTTAACAAGTAATTGCTTTTTTCAGCATATTTCAACATTTACATGGTGTTTACTTTTGTTTATGTTTAACTCAGTAAACAAAAATTACACAAACTCTTTAATTTATTTATCCTCACACCATTTAGTCAAGCACTAATTTGGAGTGATGCTGTGAACGATTCCAGAGTTTGTCATTAGGAAAAAAGCGTGCTGCTGACAGTGTAATTTATAATTTACAGGATATTTACTGTATTAATGTGTCACTGGTGTAATCAGAGAGACTGAGGAGAATCTGGCTGGGGCTATTATGTCGGCATCAAAAGCCAGATTACTGAGATTACTCTGGTCTCTAATAAAACCTGCCATAAAAATTTATGTGAATGGGAGCAAAGAGATTGGATGCATGTGATGGTGTAAAGAAAAAAACAAGAAGGCAACATTTAAAATGAAGGACAAAGAAACATATACACGAGGAAAAAGACACCAGGAAAGCCATGAGTGTGTTCGTGAGTGTTACTGTGGCTTTGTGCATTGGCCTTTCGCCAACCCTGTCAATCAAAAAAAAGAGCCAACTGTGCACAGAAAAGCTAGCAGAAATATCTCATATCCTTACATAATTTGACAGTCACTTAGTTTATGCAGCCCATCAGACACACACAAACACAACAACACACACAAGTCTATGATGCTACAAATGGACGGATGCTGAGTGTTTCCCCAGTGGTCACTGGGAAGTAAATAAGTGAACGGAACATGTTGTCTGAACTGTTTTCCACACACACACCCACACCCACACACACTGTCACACACAAAAAAAACCATTTATCTCTGTGGACTCACAGAATTATAATTAGCTTCTTGAATTTCTAAAAACTAAACCAAATTAAAAAATGCATTTTTATACTAGATCTTACTGAAGACAAAAAAAAGTGTACAAACTCTCCCAAAAGGCTGGATAATTTTTTTGTATTGCTTTGAAACTAATCTTCCATCTGTTATTTACTGATCAGATTAGGGCATTTGAAAGAAATATTAGATTGTTCTTTGCATTCTTTTAGATATCTTATTGTAGAGCAACTTGTTGTGACTTGATGAGATTTGTAAATCCTAAAGCAAGATGTCAGTGCTGCACTTGTTAGCATGTTAGCTAACTGAAGCCTTAATTTAATGAGATACTATAGACATTTCTTTATATTTTAACTGCAACGAGCCACACTTTCATGTCCATGTTTAAAGTGGATTTTATCATTAGTTCTTTGGGCTTTCTAAAGGTCTTTCAGTTTTTCTTTAGACCTTTTCTGTTTTTGCTCAGATTTACTCAGTACCAACAAGATAAATCACAGAGTTGCTATAATAAGCACTAACTGTAGAAGAAATCTAGACATCCAACAGGAACCTGGAAGTTGAAGCTGGAACAAGACCAGCTTCACTGTAGGCTGGTTCCAATACAAATTTTAAGTCCCGCCCCCTCCACATAAACAAACAGGACATTGCCCTTGGTAACATAAAAAAAATTAAAAATTCAGGTGTTGACTCTTCTTGATTCACGTAGAATTTAAATTGCCACTGTATGTTCAAACTGCTATGTTTACCTATAATTAGTTGTTTTATGCTTCATGTCATGTGACACCGTGTGCGAGGGAGACTTGAAGTCACACATCCCTTGTGTGCAGACTCTGGTTCAAAAGATACAACATGGCAGTGTCTGTAAAACTGTATCTTGTGGCTTTAATTGTCAATAACCAATAACAAAAGACAGTGGGATGTGAGGTCTAGTATTATCTTATACAGTCGATGGTAGGAAACTTAACTGCAGGAGGATGCTGGATTTGTAATGTTAGATAACGTTATGCACAATCTCATCCCGTCCATAAGGTCTGGACAGAAAAAGAGTGAGAAAGCAGCCAAAGTCATAGTACTTTTTTTTATTTTTTAACTCCATTATCATACTAGTATTTATTGTTCTCTCAGTTCCAGGTTAATAACAAGCTGTATAAAATACCTCATCCAGAAATTGCTTCAGTAGTCATCATCTAATGTGTCTCCTCAGAATTAATTTTGTTTTCCTAACAACACAGGAAGTAATAAGATTACATCGCTGAATGAGGTGAAGAAGACATGTACTGACAGGTTCCTTTTTATGGAAGCCATGTTTATGATGACTACAGTAGTGGTCTAAATGGGTGTGAATGATAATTTTAAAAAGTTTAAGATTTTCCCCCTTATCTAAAACCACAGAAACAGGAGAATGCTCCCATCTTTACTCTTCTAATCTCTTGATAAGGACGCACAAAAAAACAAACAAACAAACCAAAAAATAGTAGCAGTAGGTATAGTAAAAATATCACAAGAAAATTTTAGGTGTTAAAATAACTTTTCCTAAAAACCTACATCCCCATTTCTTTTATTCCTGCTGTCATGAGTTGCTATTAAACAATACCAGACACGAGGATGACTCTGAACCCTGCCTTTACCTGTTCATACTCGCTTAATCCCTGCAATTAGAGGAAAGTGGACTCACATTACTGCTGGTTGTGAGTCTGCATGTTTCAGTTCATGTCAAAATACCACATCAGGGAGAGACATTACCAAACAATCAAAGACGACAACGAGAGCAATCTTGAAGTGGGAAGCTGGAAAGTGACTGTGAACTTAAGTGGCTTTTGTTTATCCTAAGTACCACCATCTCTAGTGCACGAGGTCTGCTCGGGACCTTGATATTTTGAGTGCTGTTCAGTTTCAGCCGTCTTTAACTCCCGTTCATTCACAGACTCGCCAAAATGTCAAACAGTGTTGCAAGAACATGAAAACAGCAGTAATTAAGGAAAAGGAAACTGTTAAATATTATAATACTGATATAATTTTGCATTGTACACCAAAAATAAATTTGGCCTAAGTGATGCATGTCACCCTTAAAAACAATGGTACGCGCAATCTCATGCTATATCACAAAATGTCACAAAGTATGTGCTGTGAATGACTCTCAGGTACTGCCACGCTAAATTTGAGCTCAATATTTGTAGATTTTACAGAGTTATAGCCATTTTTGTTTTGGCTAAGCTTGATTAGTTGTGGCAGCCATTTTGAGTTGTATTGACCCCAAAAGTTACTCATTTGTAGATTTATGACCAATGATTACTCTCTGAGAGTTTCATTAAAATTCATCCAGTGGTTCATGAAATATTTTGGTAACTAACACACACACACACACTGATACAAGCAAAAATAATTTTGTCCGGCTTCATCTTTCAGCGCGGCTGTAAATGAATCAGCTGTAGATTAAAATATAAGAGGATGTTATCATTAATCAATTAAGTGTTGGCCACAGTGGTGCAGCAAGCAGAGTAAGGAGCCCTTTCCTGCGTGTTGACCCTCCTGTTAAGCCAAAGACACTCAAGCAGCTCATTAGAAGTGAATGAGCCTCGAGGTGGGAGGCAGGGCAGCCATTGAGAGGCTTAGCAGGACTCCATGGGGCTTCCTAACTGCCACTAGAGGCGAGACGAGAGGGACACACAGACACTGATGCTCTCACTCAAGGAGAACAGAAAGATGGACAAGCAGCAGCTCATTCATAGCAGCGTCTGAGGAGTTCATGCTGTCTGACCCAGGAAAACCTGGATTTAAAGGTGATCCTTTAGCAGCAAATTCTTGCACAGTTCTGCTGAAGTCAATACCTAAATATTTAAAACAGCTGTTAAGCAAATTTATATGCTCTCTAACATCACTGTATCACCATCTATATTACAGAAGTTAATATCACAAAGCAGCTGAACATGCTGCTGAAACAGAAATGTTCAAATGGCATCCATCAGTCCACAGTAACAAGCACATCAGACAAAATGGAAATCAGTCTGGATTCAATTTAGTCCATTTTTAATGAGAAACAGCAGCTGGCCAGTGTTAAACATGCTGCCATACTGTTACAATGCTCCTATAGACATGTCTTGCAACTATATTTATCACCCATCGCCATAAAACGTGAGTGATAATGTAATGACCTGTGTTTGTGTGTGTGCATGTGTTTGACTGTCAAAATATCTCATGAACCAGTGGACAGAGTTTAATGAAACTCTAATTGACACTGATTAACTTTTGGAGTCAACCTAATTCAAAATGGCCACCACATATAATTGAATTTATCAAACACAAAAATGGCTATAACTCAATAAATTCTACAGCTAGTGAGCTAAAATTTGGTGTAGTAGTAGCTGAGACTGATCCCCAACAAATATTCTGAGCGCTAACAGATTGCACAAGATCTTTGTTGAAAACTGCTTTGGTTATGCTAACCAGTGGGTTATGTCTATAGTCAAGTATCCTCTAACCACTTTAAATGGAGTTTTTTAAATTCCAAGATTTCCCTAATCTAAAAGATGTTGTTCTTATGTTTCCTAGTTGTTTTAACAAATACCTTGCAGTTCCTCCAGGAGAATAGAAACCTGTTTAGGAAACATTGATTGTCTAGTTTCTGCAACAAAATCAGCATTTCTATATGCCTGCGATAAAAATAAATAAATAAATACAACGCCAAGGGAAAAAAAATCAATTTGGCCGTCGCAGTCGCTTGCTGTGGGCTGAGAAGCCTCACAAACAGCAGATTATCAAAGAAAGCTGGCTCATCTTTAAAAACAAGAGTGGAAATAGAGAAGAGCGGCGTTCACTTGATTTAGTCTTCAGTCACTCATTTGAAAATATAAGCACACACAGCTTAATTCTGTCATTTCTGATGTCAAACCCATTTGGCTGCATAATACTTTTATCCTTCAGCAAAATAAAATAATCTTAAAGTCAGATTAGAAAGGGATACAATAGGGAGCTATTGCTATTTATCCTTTTATATGAACAAATGTTCTGATGTTTAGCTCTAGGTATTTTATTGTTTGTGATCTTTGTTTTTTACGTGACATTATCTGTCAAACTAAACTATCAAAGGCCTTTCTAATCCATTTGTCATTTACTATTCAGAACCTTCAACACAACCATGAAAAACCTTTATATAACCAAAAAATAATAACAATGATGTATAAACGTGTCCATCCTGTATAAAGAAGGTTAATTTTCAAACCTAAATCTGTCACTCAAGACCAACTGAACTCCCAACTTGCAGATGTTTTTAAGTTTTATTGCACATTAGTTATTGTGGAAAAGAGTGATAAAAAATGAAATAGAAGCATGAATGTATGGTGGGTGTCAAACGGTCAGCTCAAGGTAGCACTAACATCTGCCCGCCTTCTCTGTGCCTATCTTTAGCATTAATCTTGCACACAAGCAGGTGGAGATGAGCTGCTCTTATAATCTGTGATGTGTTTGTCCAAGTTAACTCACAAAACATTGGGCCCACAGCCATAATCAGAACTAAAAAACATTTTTTATTTTTGTCATCCCTGAGTTTAAAACATAAATCAGTAACAGTTTGACAGAATATTGTTATCAAAGTAATTATCTATTAGCCCTGATCTTATGGCAGTTTGTGGAACTAGTTTTCTTTCTGTTGGTATTTTGGATGGGCTAAAAATAAAAATACACCAACTTTAATTGGCCACTTTTTTAAAAATCAGCAATTGGCCATAGCTGTACATACTTAATCAATTACCAAGTAGGAAGTAGCAATACACTTTAGCCCACAATGTAGTTTTTTTTAAGCAAAAATGCTCTTCTATATATTATTTTTTTACAACTTATTCTATGGGTTGTTAAATAAACATTTATTTTAGCTAAGCAATTATTCTAAAAACCTACGTAAAAAGAAATCTTTCTGGTGTGTGTTAAGAAAGGTTTAATTTTGACCTTAATCACGACCTTTTCCTCAACTTAACCGTGCAGCTCTGGTGCCTAAATCTAAAAGCAAGCAGCAGTTGAAAACAAGAGTAAAGCAACAACTGAAAACTGAACTTAAGTGTGAAGAAAAGTTCAAGAGAAAAATATTAAACCCAGAGAAAAAAGTTTGCAATAAATAGTTTAGTATTACTTTAAAACTACTGCAGTAACATGCGTGAAAACTGGTCTTACTGACAAGAAAACAAGATCAAAACAGCAGAATAAAGGATATCATTACAGCAACCAGGTGATACACTCACCAACCTCCCAATGTGGACGTGCTTTTCATGGTTTGCCTGATAAAACAAGTAGAAATGTTGTGTTCAAGAACAAAAACTTAGAATAAAACTTTGGTACAAACTCAGCAGTGGTAGGTGGGAACAGGGAGCAGTGTGCTTTTTTAAGGTATGCTTTTCTTTTCTTTTCTTTATTCCACATTTTTCTTTTTCTTATAGCTTTAATTATAAGAAGCAGCTTTTTGGCACAGCTGCCTGAACGAGATGCTGTGCAGGCAAAGAACTGATGAAAAATTACAAAAACATGAGGCTTTATTAAACCTGTGAGCCCTAAATTGTTGAGCGGAAACAGAAAAGTGTTATTCATTTCCCCTCCTTCCCTCCCACTCGTCTAGTAGGTCCCACCCCTCAGCTGTGTCTCACTTTTTTATTGCTTCAACATTCAAACAGATTCTTCAACTCTTACTCCTTTTTGACCGCTATTCTTTCTCCCTCCTTCACGTTTAAAATCCCCATCTCTCTGTCTGCCCTTTATTTTGTCTCTTCATCTCATCTTATCTCCCTCTATTCCTCTCCGAGACACACACAAAGCTCTCTTTCTTTCACTTTGTGGCTTTTTCAAAACTCAAATCTTGTGGAGGGAGAAGCGTCCACTCCCCACTCCCTACCCCCCATCCCCTTCTTCTCTGTGCAGCTGGGAAACTTCGCCCCTACCATTGCATCTTTCTTTCTTTCTCACACACATGCACACACACGTACATGTGTATACACACACACACATGTGCAGTGCAAGTTCAGGGGGTCATGGGCCACGCCCTGACAGCCCGCAAGGGGAGGAGAGAAGAAGAGGAAAGAAATCAGAGATCCTGCAAATGTACATACAAGTAAACATGACTAAGGAGATCCCCCCACCCC
>JAOXNZ010000038.1:15703705-15714510 GCA_028566095.1 Kryptolebias brasiliensis
ATTTCTGGCTTTTCTTTCTTCTCGCTTTTTTCTTTCTGCCCTGTTCTGTCAAGCAAAAGTATGAGAATAAAGATTTGTTTTGTCTTTCTGCAGTGAGTTTGGAAGTTTGTGCATCCTGTTAAAGAGCTTGAAGAGATGGGGGTGTGGAATGACCAATTTCCAAAATATGTTGACTCTGCTGACGACACAGCAAATAATAAAGAAGAGGGGGAAAAAAACAGAAATTGGAGAAGAATCCCACAAAAACGGCATATTCAACTCTCAAAAATTGCAACTTTTCCCCCTCAAAACAAACCACATCTTTTCTTCTTTCTGAAGCAAAAATTCCCATCAAACACACACACACACACACACACTCCCTTCCTTCCTTTTTTTCCCCTCCCTCCTCTCTCTCCTTGTTCATGATTTTTTTTTCTCTATCAAATTGCTGCTTTCCACATGTGACTCATTTTTTCAACAGTTTAAGCCAGACGGGGTAAAAAGAAGTCAAATGCACGAGTTGTCTCTCTGCCTTTCCTTCTCTTTAAGTCCCTCTCACTACATTCCTTCAGGGGGCTCTTATAACCTCCATACGTCCCCCTCTTTCAGCAAAGTTATTCCCTCATGAGACATGTGTCAGGTTCCCCGATTCAAGGAAAAGAAAAAAAAAAAAATTGGGAGGCTAATTATTCATTCTTTCTGTTTGAGTTTTTGCATCTGAGAGCTTTTTTTTTTCTTCTAAGACAAACCCTAAAGGAATAAAGAGAAGGAGTAGGCCTTGATTGGCAACCGTACACCCACAACTTTTATTTGCCAAGGAGCTGAGCATGCTCGCAGACATTCACCACCCTGACATCACAGAAAGCAACCCCCAAAAACAAGGGAGGAGAGGGATGAGGGAGAGGGAAAAAAGCACAACAAAGCATGAAAAGAGGAGGGAGTAACAGGACGAGGGGGGAGGGAGAGGACTGAGAGGAAGGAATGAATGGCAAGAACAAGTTGTTGACACAGAAAATGAGATGGTGAAACATTTTAGATAAAGGCTCAGTTTTAATTAATCTCTTATTAACATCTTAATATTAGGAAGAATCCACTTACCAAGATCATTAAACAAAGGTTGAAACTTGGCTGCTTTGTTATTAATCTTTTGATTTTCCCTTTTTCATCAACAACAGTTATGATGTACTGGTTACTGCCCGACGCCAAAGGTAAAAGGGCAATAATGTCTTTGCCAACGTCTGTGTGCGTGTTCGTGTGTTCATTTGTCTGTAGCATTAGCAAAATATCTCATGAACCACTGACAGGAATTTAATGATATTTTCAGAAAGTAATCGTTGGATGTACATATATACCCGATTACCTTTTGGAGATAACCCAATTCAAGATGGCCTCCACAACCAACTGAATTTAGAAAAGACATAAATGGCTCTAACTCAAATTGATGTGTTAATAGATGAAAGTCATCTGCAAAAGATACTCATTGCACATGAGGTTGTGTTTTGGTTTGACCAAAACAGGCATAATTTTATTATTTTCCAACATTAGATGATCTTAGTTTAAAACTGATATGAGAGGCGGCAAGCGATGTGCCCTCCTTCAAGGAATGCTAGGTTTTTAATTAAAAAATGTGTCTCTTAGAATAAATATTACTCTATGAAACCACTTCACATTTCCAAATGTCTGCTACAATTATTGACTTTTTTAATCACTTCCAGCCTGTTTTAATTTGCTCCAGTTGACATTTGTTGGAAGTGCCTTGTTAATCTTTAACTTCAGTCCTGTTTACCAATTTAGTCAAGTCAGAAGCTAAACGGATTTCTTACAAAACATGAAGGGAAAGAATTCAGGTCAAAGACACACTCTTGACTGCGTTCGCTCCACGTTTAAAAAAGAACCACATCTGCACAAGATTTGTACGTTTCGCTGTGCATGCAGGAATCGCTGTGAGAGAAATGTTCTTGCAACATCAACTATGACAATGAATTATTTTCAACTACTGATTTTTCCTTATCTGTCAACAGGTTTTTCATACAAAAAATGGCTTAGCACACAAAAAAAGAGATGAATGAGTGATTAATAAACCTGCCAGATCTTAAAAAGGTTAAAACCTAACACAGAATCAAGAGTTAGTGTACAGTTCATTCAGATCACTAACGTCATTTAATGATCATCTGGTTACAGCTGTACTCTAAGTAGATGAATTAGGATTACACATTAGGATCACCTAATTTGAATCCAAGCAGCGATAATCAAGGAGGTGAAGTGGACGCCAGTCATTTCATAGACGATGTTGAGATGCACTTCAACGAAACACTTAATCCGTCACTGATTCAAGGAGGGCCACAAGTAGAAGACTGTCAGCACAGAACAGAATGTAACAGTGCTATTAGGTGAATCAAAGTGAGTTTGTCACTGTGATTGAAACTTAGAAATGTTATACAGTTATCAAAAAATAACTGAGGCAAAAAGTCCTCCAGAGGAGAAGGGGAGTTTTAAAGGACTTCTATACACTCACTGTGTATTCTATTAAGTGCACCTGTTCAATAGCTTGTTAACACAAATAGCTAATCAGCCAGTCACATGGCAGCAACTCAATGCATTTACACATCTAGACATGGCGAAGACAACTTGCTGAAGTTCAAACCGAGCATCAGAAAGAGGAAGAAAGGGGATTTAAGTGATTTTAAACATGGCATGGTTATTGGTGCTAGACAGGCTGGTCTGACTGTTTCAGAAACTGCTCTACTGGGATTTTCACACACAGCCATCAATAGGGTTTACAGAAAATAGTCCAAAAAAAGAAAAAATATCCAGTGAGCAGCAGTTGTGTAGACAAAAATGCCTTTGTGATGTTAGAAGTCAGAGGAGAATGAGCATACTGGTTTGAGATGATATTAAAGCAGCAGTAGCTTTAATTACCACTTGTTTCAACCAAGGTCTGCAGAATACCATCTCTGAACGCACAACACATCTAGTCTTAAGGCAGATGGGCTACAGTAGGAGAAGACCACACCGGGTGCCACTCCCGTCAGCTAAGACCAGAAAACTAAGGCTCACCAAAATTGAAGAATAAGAGAGTGGAAGAATATTGTCAGGTGTGATGAGTATTGATTCAATGGATTCCAGTGGCTTCTACAGTCACCAGATCTCAATTCGAATGAGAACCTCTGGGATGTGATGGAACGGGAGATTTCAGGTCTCGTGAAATTATGAAATAACCACAAAGGGAGGCCGGTAGATAAGGTAGATTTCTTAAAGATTTGTCATAAAGCTTAAGGTAAGTTATGATATATCCATAACCCTAACCAAGTAGTTTTTAAAGTCTCAACCTAACCATAGGATTTAAGGGGCTTGATGAAAAAGAAAGTGAAAGTAAGTAATGTGCAAAAAAGGGAAGTTTAGTGTTGAATAGGAAGGGTCACAAACTCAGATTTCCTGAATGACAGTTGAACGTAACTACATCTGTGATCAAAATTGCAAAACATTTTTTTTTTGCAACAATTTGAAGAACTGCTGCACAAAACAACTAACCCAGCTTTCTGAAAACAAACAAAATCCGCAAGCAGATTTAAAGCCAACTTCCTTTATTTTTATTAATTTATTAAAAAGTGAAGAAAAGAAAACTGGCATTTGTGCTTTTACACAAATTTAACCAGAGCAACATAAAACAGCTGCAAAAGAAAGAAAAAACACCCCTGTTGTATATATAATGCATCCTTATGGTTCTCAACCTTTCATAATCAGTTTATGAGCACAGGATTTAGGATAGAATTAGAGATGATGCAACTGTTTTAGGTGAATTTAAAAAGTCCTGTGTAGATTCATAACCATCTGTCTGTTGCAGTTATAGCCCCTCTTAGTTAAATATTACTTCAGTGTTGAGAGAAACTTATTCTGCTTCTGCAAACACTGGAAAGTAGCTACTATAAGACTAAGCTTTGTCTGTGTGTAAAATGCAAATCCTGAAGAGTCAGGCAGAGCGGAAAAATAAGCAGAAAATTATGTATGGCACTTTAATAACCGAGCCTTATCGCCAGCAGATCCATGACAGTAATAACCTCGATCTAACCTGTATTTCTGAAGCAGGTGGTTGGTGGTGAAGAGGGTTCGTCTCCACAGGCCAGATTACGAGTTCACAGCCAGACATGGACAGATGGAGGCAGAGGTTAGTCCTCCCTCCTGCGCTCAGATACACACACATACATTTGGCAACCACTTTTTCACGGGACAATTACCTTACGACCTCTGCCGGCCCACACACACACACAGACAGACACACACACAAATACACTTGGACAATTACCAGCACACTAAAGGAATGATAACAGTCACACTTGAGCCACTCACACAACCTGTCATGGTGTGAACATACACACTCTACAGCCCCTCCAGCTCCATAAAATATGGCAAGTGTCTCTGTTTCTGAAGGGCACAGCAGCCATCTGTAGCTGTAGAACACAGACAACAAGCTCACTGTCAAATTATATGTTTCCTATAGATTTTATTTTATTGTATTTTGTTGCACATGGTTAAACTCAACAAATGAAGTAATACATATAGTACGTCAAACACTCTCTTTCTGTTTTTATCTCCGATTATTATGATCATTGCTGCTCTAATGAAGCTGGTGGTCACATGTCTTTGTTGCTTCAGACAGCCATTGTGATGATAATGGATATGCTTGCAGTAAAAAAAAAAACATCAACAGATTAGGGTTTTTTATTGGCCGATGCAAATTTTTACAAATCAGGGCTGATTTATGAAGCTGATTAGTTTGTTTTTCTCATTTCTGAAATGTTTAAAAGACTGCACAGGTCACTAGAGATCAAGGCAATGGCTGTACCCATGTTTAATTAGAAAAGGATAATAACAAAGCATAAAGTGACTAGAATATTCCAGTCAATTTCTTTTGGTCTGCAGCCAAAAAAACCTCATCCCTGCCAGAGGGAACATTAATATAAGGGTGTGTTGTCAATTCTAACTACACTATTCTACCTACAGCAATGCCTACTTTTTAATCTGTTTAATATGCCCAGGAGTGCTAATTATTTTTTAATAAAATGACAAAAATCCGACTAAGTAATTGGCCAACTAATTTGTTGGTCCACCTCTACATGCAAAATATCGTTGGGACTTTTTATTTCACACCTTATGTGTCCTACTTTGCATTTAAATTAAGTGGTACGTATAATAACAGTAGAAATAAAATTAGCA
Source organism: Kryptolebias brasiliensis (assembly GCA_028566095.1). Classification (NCBI taxonomy): domain Eukaryota; kingdom Metazoa; phylum Chordata; class Actinopteri; order Cyprinodontiformes; family Rivulidae; genus Kryptolebias; species Kryptolebias brasiliensis. Next base: position 15,708,899 of record JAOXNZ010000038.1, read on the forward strand.
TTCCTTAAAGGAATGCTTTTCGCCTAAAGAATTGTATGATAAAATTTTAAACAAAGATTTTGCATATGTTAGCTCTGTGGGATGACTCTAAGCTACTAACAAACCAAAATGATTGAGACACCTGATTGAGTTATGGTCATTATTGTGTTTGCTAAGCTTGATTAGTTTTGACAGACATCTTCAATCAAGTTTACTCTAAAACTTAATTGGTTGTTGATATATATCCAATGATTACTTTCTGAGAGTTTCATCAAAATCTGTTCAGCGGTTCATGAGATATTTTGTGATCAGACAGATAAACAAACACACACAGACTCAGACAATTACATGATCACACGCCTTTCATTGCAGAAGGTGATACATATGCAAGAAGACACAAACAGACACTCAGAAGAAAGATAATAAAGAATTTATAGCTAATTAATCTATTATTCAGATATGCAGATATGATGCCCTACATTCAATATTTAGTGTAGAATTACTTTCATATAACCGTGTATTGTTCCTTTTTATTTGCAATATTTTAAATTATCTTCACATTTTTAATGTACAAAATTTCCTTGAAATTATGTACTGAAGTCAAACATCTCGGGAAAAATTTCACCCCCAGCCCAAAAGGGGTTCTAGGATCTTTGCAGCTGAATTTAACTGCTTCCTATTCCTCTCAGCTTCATTTTAGTCTTACCCATACTACTTAATAGAAAAAATATATTTCTTTAGAAAAGAGCCTTAATGAGCCCAACACAAAGAACCTAGATGATCTGTTTGAGTGCACATCGTAAATACCTTGCATGCCTCGAATGAAATTATTCCGATTATACACCAAAGATTAAACCGAAAACACCTGCTATGCGTGGTTTAATAAATGGCCTTCTAATTCTTCCTTGTGCTCGTGCATTCACCTTGACCACATGCTGTTTTGGTGGCACACAGAAGCACCACCTACTGTGTTATCAAAGTCATTAGCTATTTTCTGTGATAGAATCTCCTAACTAGATAGCGTCACACCCACACCCTTAATCCTATTATTAGTATTCTTCTGTCATTGTTAAATGAAGACGTTTGCCAGGCTTACAAAACAAACTGAAAATTCATTTTGGGTACCAAGCTGGTGATTTTTACCAATTAATTTGTGAGGGTAAGAGTAGAGTCATTTGAAATTCATTAATGATGAACACACTGTCAGGGGCTGTAGTGGCAGCACAGCACATGTGCCACTCATTAATAAGGACTTATTTATAAGAAAGGGTATCTGCAAATTTAATGAAAGCTTGGGTTTGATCTCTCTGAAAGGGGAAACATAAAAGCTCTGTAGACTATTAACACCCTAAAAAAACTCTTTGACAAAATATGAGAATCATTCTTTGAAACAAAAAAGTAATTCTTTGCTTAAAATAATGTTTTGATCATATGTACAGCATAAACATTGAATAAAACATGGTTATTTATAATAAGAAAGGACTATTTTGTAGACTCAGACAGAGTTCTGACTCAGATGTAAGTTTTTAGGTCGTGTTAGAGGAGAGGTAATGGCTCATCCTCAGGCTGGAAAGTCATTGCACCACAGGAAAGGAAGGAGACTGCAAGGCCACTGTAGGGAACGGGATAAATAATTAGACATTTGTACCTGAACAGAGGGGAAGGTGTCTATGTCCTGACTCGAAAACATGACTTTCATTTCAAAAGTCAGTATGTCTGACCACAAATTCTGGGGACAAAAGGACAGTTCTCAGAGCCACTTGATAAATGGGAGGAGGTTGGCATTATGCACTGATTGATGCAGTCAGATTTTGAGAATATGACAGGTTGAGATCGTTGATATATGTCTCATAGGCATGAACACATGAGTGACAAACCTCCTCACATACAGCAGAGATGAACCTTTACCACATTACATGTGTCATATGGCCTTGTTGTCAAAGAATGGTGTGTAAAGGTAGGCTTTTTGCAGGTTATGTAATGTGGAGAATCAGCCAAAAACCAACCCCGTGGTTACACTGAACACATACACAGTTTGCTGACTGTGGAATGGTTCGTTTTTCTGGTTCCACTTGCAGGACACATAAAGCTTGGTGTGGAATGAGTCACAGGTAAAACAAGACGGCGAGCTTTCATTTTGCACAGTTTTGCTCTTCGTTTTGAGGGCCAATAACTGATTTAATTTATTCAAGAGAGCAACACTTTTCAACTACTTTGTATTTAAAAAAGGTTGTGGACACATGTCATAAAAACATAGATTAGAAGAGGTATATTTTAGTTTTATAAAGTTGATTTGCACCTTTTATGTGGACCTCTCATGCCTGTTGTTGCCACAGTTCAGTTAATCATAAATGAAGTGTATTGTTGCTTAGTGTTAGAGAAACGTAATGTTGCATTTCCCAGCACAATTTTGATTTGCATACGATAGAATAGCCAAGCAAAAAGTCTGAATAAAGAACAGCAGGAGGCCATGCATTCAGCCATGAGGAACCCCATTTGTGAGTTAGTCAAACAGTACAGCTGATTACAGAATTAAAAACAAAAAACACATACATGCCCACTGGATACCACAAAATATGCAGTTTGAGAATTCAAGGAGTTAAACCCTGGAATTTTTTTAAACAATTTTGAGATGTTTAAAATATTCAGGTAGAAAATTAACCATTCATTGTCAAATAATTACTCCCATTCAAAGCAGAGCCTCATATAAAGGTGAGGGCATCACTGATAAGATTAATGAAGATGATCCTCTTATAAAGGCTGAGTTTGAAAAAAAATGCATATTTGCCTTTATAATGTGCATGCAGACCAGAACCAGCAATTCCTGACTACGTCGCTGCTTCAGTTATTCATTATTCTCGCACGCTTTAGACTTTCTCTGAAACAACACACAAAAGTTATACATTTTCAATTTACTGTAAGCAGATTTATGAGAAGAAGGTGAGTTATCGTTCATGTTTTGGAGCTAAAGATGACTTCCATAGTAATGGATAGAATCCCTCTTTTCTCACACATAAACACACACGTGGGTATGAGAGGGAGGAGTTTATACGCATTCTTCCAGGTGTGACTTTGAGGCATGAAATTCAGGTATTGTAGAAAACATGACAAGTGAAAAAATTCCATCCGTCTATTTTCTTTACCCACTTCTGCTTTCCAGGTCATGGGGGCTGGTGCCTATCTCCAGCCAAGTCAAAATAATGGTAATCAAAAATGAAACACTTATTTTTGTTAATAATAATATTTAATAATTTATATATTTATTGAGATTAGATCTGTTTTATTTTATATAATAAGTTCAAGTTAATTAAAACATATATGCACAAATCACTCATATTACTTTGGTATTTTTGCTGATTTCTAACATATTGTAGAAAGTTTCTCTGTTATTTGATGTCCAAACCACCAAATCCTCACTTCAGGCTTTATGAAATCTGGTAGTTAAAACAAATGATAATCCTTTGTGACATAAAGTTTCCAATTGCCAGGGCAGATTAACCACAAATGAATTCTAACTGTTGCAAATGTGTTTCAAAAGCAACAAATTACATCTGTGTAGGCTTGAGTGGGTTATTATTTAGTCTTACAGTGCATGTTTTTGGTCGGTGTGATGTGGCTGTTGACTGCAGCCAGCTGTGACAAAAGCCTTGTTTACACCGGACACAACTGAGACACATTTTTTCTAGCCATTTTTCTTAGTATAGAAACCCTTCAATTTTACCCAGTGGTACTATTTATTTAGTAGCTCTTTACAGGTCCATGCACAGTCACCCTCACACATTCACACCACCCCAGACACCACCCTGTCTTTAAGTCTTTTAATTTGCCATTTTGACTTCTTACCATGTTGAAATGTCAGAGCAGAAAAAAGATCCAGGTGTCAGTAATCACAATAATGATGGCTACATTCCATTTAGATGTATCAGTTGCAGAGATTTGGCATGAGACCGGAAGGCTTTCTCTCATGGCTTAAACCCTTCATCAAGACATTATTACTGCCTGCTGCCATAAAACGTGGGCAGTCATGTGATTATTTGTGTCTGTGTGTGTGTGGTTGATTGTCTGTATCTGTTAGCATAATATCTCATGAACCAGTGGGTGGATTTTAATGAAACTCTCAGAAAGTAATCACTGAGTGTACATCTGAAACGGATTACTTTTGGAGTCGACCAGATTCAAAGACAAAAATGGCTATAACTCACCCAGCTTTACAGATATTGAGCTAAAATTGTATGTGGTAATATCCGAGGCCCTCTCTACATGACAAGGGCTTTAAGTGACATGACAACAGCAATTGTTTTCTCTGACACACAAACTGTTGAACTCCAGGTCTCAGAGTGGAGGTATTTGGAAACACCTGGCACCTCAGACGGCTGCAGTCGATAGTTTTTTTTTTTTTGCACATGGATGAGTAGATAAACAATAACAATGGGGGAAATCAAAATGCTGTTTGTGATGCTCACTCTTTTTAATTTATCAGAGCTTCTGACAGAGAACATATATGTGATACACCATCCCTTGGGTCAGCTGAGACGCATTTCTCACATTCTACAAATACTGTTTTTTACTCCTCTATAATCTTGCTTTAATGACTCATATGTAAGTATATTGAATGACACCTCTATAATTATCTGTTAAATCCTAATATTATCCCATTGTCTTTGTCCCCGGTCTAGTAATAACTGCAACACATCTGCTTTACACAACTATAATTTTGAAAGTATTAAAATATACACTTCCTGCTATTGGGTTATTTCAGAATGACTCGGTTCTACAAACACTGATAAAAGAAGGAGTTTGTGTGCTGATTTTGTTATGATACTGCATTAGACAGCTTGTGCATGTGTTTGTAAATCAGGTTGAGACTAGATGATGTCTTTGAGAGATAATCACAAGGTCCAGACTGTGAGTTCTGTCATCGTCTTAACCATTGTCTTTGTTTCTATGTGCATGTGTGTCCACAACAGCCTGCGTGTGTGTGCTTTTATATTTATGACTCTGTGTCCAAAATATGTCACTTTCTCTCTGGCTGTGCTGGCAACATGCTGATGACTCAGCCCATTCAACACATTAATCCTGTTTCTTTGCAAACTGTACTCAGCCCACGCCGCATTTTAATACGCCGCATACATTACAGGCCATCTGATTCCAAGAAAAGCGAGTCAGAGTAGCGTGGAGCGTGATGTGTTCAAGTTTGTCATTGGACCAAAGACGCCATCATACAAGGCTCCAGCTGCAGTGGCAACAAAGGAGATAACAGGTAGCGCTGGGTGATAGCTCCACACACTGTTGGCACTATCTCAGACTGTTTTAGATAAAACTACAGACACACAGTCAGATTCAACAAGTTACTACCATAATCAGCAAGGTTTTCTCTTTGATTTCATAAGCTTTGGTAATCCTATTAAAACAAATTGATTCATATCTGCCCTGTCACCTCATCAAATGAAATCGGACCACCAGGTGTCAAAGACAAATTGGTTCTTATAAGGCAGACAGCAGGTTTTGACTTGTTTTAAAGGGTGAGGCTGTAGTCATGGCCAACAGTAGTCAAAGCAGAACAAATACAAGAAAACTAAACAAGCAAATATATTGTTTCATTACATCTCACACCATCCTCTTTTCACTCATGA
>JAOXNZ010000038.1:15714826-15726533 GCA_028566095.1 Kryptolebias brasiliensis
AAATTGCCTTCTTTAATTTTTGAACATTTTGGTGGAGAAATGAGTGCTCATTAGTCAATGTATCTCTGTAGAAGTCTGTGATTGGTTGTTTTCTAATTTTTTTTCTATTATATTTGTTCTTTTTAAATGCAAAAGTTAGACATTTTATGATGACCCCGCTGAAACTTACAAGTTGAAACGCTTTGGCCCAATAATAAAATTGTTCACTGAATATTAAATGTGTTGCTGGAGGCTTTAATCACTTTGATGTTACAAAGCAAAGCACTCCACCATCCTCATGATAAAAAAAATGATTTACTGTAGTGACACAATATGACACAGAATACTTGATGTAATTCTTTTGTGATGGACTGAATTTGATTTTTATGGACTATAGTAAAGTCTTTGTAATTGTGTATTATTGTTATTGATGTTGCAGTTTCTAATTTATAATTTATTTGCATTGATAGTCTAAGATTTGTCTTCTTGACTTCTACACTGGTCTAATGTTTAAATGGTTTCAATCTGTATTTCCTTTTCGCACCTTAATTAAACCCCATCAGCTACAAACCAGACTTTTCGTGCAGATATGACATTCCACTTCAAACTAACAAGTCACATCTTTACAATTTTAACATCTTTGTAAAGCTAACTGGCAAAACATAATGTGAGGAGAGTAAATGTAATTATTTATGTAACACCTTCTTGTTTCCTGTTTAACCAAACACTGAATTAAACCAGTAGCTTTTCCATACTGGTTCCAGTCCTCTGTGCAGTGAATTTTTGCATATTTTCTTTCATGCTACAGACTTACATTTTAGTTAAAGTAATTCATCGTTTTTATGTATAATTATCTGTTAGCATTTTGTAAATAATGTTAAGCCACATCTCCTTCTAATCATTACATCTCTTCTGAAAATTTAAAGGCAGACTACAGTCTTGAGTTTTTCACACTGACATCCACACCGCTTTAATTTTCATTTATGACTCAAAACATGAAAAAAACTGCTAATTATTCACACAGCGACAGCTGTTGTCGTTCTATCAAATCTGCATAAATCAGTGGGTCGTTTCTGAATGGAAGAGTGTCTCCACTGCAGAAATTAATGCACATGATTTGTTAGAAGAATCAGACATCTATTAGCAACAACAATCATTAATTTGTCACAACTGGATTCTTTGTGTGTTCGCCACAAAAAATAAACTTTGGTCTTTATGAACCTGAAACAATGAAAAGTGACTGATGCATCCGCTCACATACAGTAAGCTACAATACAAGGAAAAAATGGACCAAAATCCAAGAAACAGATTGTGTGACTGCAGATTCAGTATTCACACAATCCTGTTTTTCTTACTTATCAGTAGAATCTAACTACTTCAACATATTTTATAATTTGTAATTTTTTTAGCCATTCACATACCTAAAGATTCGGCTTATTCGAGAGATGGGAGCTATGACTTTTGGTTATGTAACTTTTTTTAAATTTTTTTTCATTATTTACCTTTATTTTCAGAAGTTTTGCCCAAAGAAATACATTCAGATCTCTTCAATTCAAAAACACTGTTCTCTTTGAAATCTGTTTTAGCATACTTGCTCTATCTTTGTAGTCTTCTATTACTTTTAAAGTTTAGCTAAATTTTTGCAAAGATTTAGCTATTTCTAGCTTAAAGCTAGCCTACTGCTATGTCTAGCTTTTGGATAACCTTTGGCTTCATTTAGCTTTTACCTAATCTTTTGTTACTGTTAGATTTTAGCTAGTTGCGTCGGGGCTCTGTTATGACTTGGACAAAAATGATCAGTCACTGCCGTAATTCAACTTTAGATGGTGTTTATTGTGCTCCTCCTTAGGTGAAAAAAGGCGGAGAAACTGTGTAACATATTTACAATGGACATCCAGGCAGGTTAAAAGCAGACAAAAAACAGCATTATCTCCATACTGCCTGCTTGCAGTGCAGAGGCCTCTTTTACAGGCTCCGCCCACAAGAAGACAACACCAAACAAACAAACAAAAAAAATCTCTAAATAATTTATTCTAACTCAGGTGAGAGAGAAAGCTAACATCAAACATTCTCACAACCAACAGATACTCAGGTGTGTAGCTTTTTTAAGCCTTGTTAAAACACTAATATTCCCTGTGTTACAACTGATTCTAATTTGGACAAAATCCAGCTTCATTTTAATTAACTATTACCAAATCCTTTTTACACCCTGAGTGCTATTTTCAGGTCTTAATGGGAGGCATAAAGGAAGACCTGAGAGATTTTACACGCAAAAAAAGTTGTATTATCATCATTACTGAAAGAGTGTGTGGTGTGTAGATGTGTGTGTCTTTGGGTGTTTTATGGCAAGCATCTGTTATGTTTTACAGCAATCCTCCTCTTTACTAATTTAAGCTCAGTATGAGGACTCACTCAGCTCATGTTTATATATAACTATTACTATAAATATATTCCTCAGATTTCTACCAATGCTGTACTTTAGTAGAAATATTAAAACATAGGGTGCAGTTATCTTACATTTTCAAAGTTTTCAAGTTATTTGGTGCTTTTCTTTTGTTCCAAATATTTAAAGGGTTTATCTTCACAGATATACAGGCCAACACACACACTGTTTAGGATATTCACATGGGTTTTTTTTTATATGCTATAAAAAGAACACATAGGGACAGATTTTCTAAGTTGAAAGAAATTAGCATGTGTTAACAAGTCATAAACATGGTCTCTCAAAGTGTCTTATTTGCACTTATTTACAAACTCATTGGGTGCAATCAGCTCATTAATGACCAAAAAAGTCTACCAACAGCAGCTAAAATTGGTGTCCAGTCGCAAACAAGCAAACTCGTTAATAAGCAGGACCCTCTGATTTACACACAAGCAGCTTGTTTTCTTGCTGCAACAATAGTCACTATAATCATCATTTGCTCAGTTAAAAGGGGATTGTTCGCCACGGAGGTCTAGTTTGATTAATTAACACCTGTTTGCACATGCTTGTCATAAAACTTCACTTTCTAATTTAAGTTTTTAATTGTTTTTTCAGGATCATTTACACCTCGCATACTGCCACGAAAACACCACAAAACACATTTTGTACTTGCTGAACATTAACTTTCCCTTATGCCTACTGTCCATTCTTGGTATTTTCTTAAACAATCCACATTATTTGCACAGTTCAAAGCTCAGTAAATGATTTATATAAATATTCACCTTCTCCAAGTTTGTGCACTGATAGGAGAACTCACTCACTGTGTGCGCACCTTTAGGGGCTAACTTACCACTGCGTGTCATTACGGGATTTAGCTCAAACTGTTATAAGGTCTTTCTAAGGATTATAAGGACTCTTACTCCCACTGCCTAGCAGTTATAAGGACCTACATGTTTGCTTCTGCAATGCTACAGGAATGCTGTCATTGTGCAGCATTCTGAGAAATGGCTATAATTTGAATGTACAAGTAACGAGCAAATATTTGTTCTTCAAGATCTTGCATACCAATATGTTCAAGGTTAGACCAAAAAGCTACAACTGCATCATTGCTCAACATCATATTATCTTAGTTTAAAGCTCTGGCATAAAAGGTGGTGCGTGACATGCAGTCCTTCAAGAAATGCCACGACTTAAACTTTTTACTTTAGCATCCACTTTTAATAGTGCAGGCGCTGGAGGCCAATTAACATATATTTATGTAAGGACCAATCACATCCTCTTACATCACCTGAGAGTCTCTATTAAGGCAGAAAAGTGTCTATTCTGAATCAGGAGCTGAAAAAGGCTTGATAAGCGTAATTTTTTAGACCACAAACAGCCACAGTACCAGCAGTGACAAAACAAAGAAAGGACAAATTACCTCAAATGGTTAAGAGTATGAAACGATTCCACGCAGTAAAGCACCTCATATAAAATAATAGTAATTAACAATGGTTAGTATTTTATGCCAAAATTATTAATTGGTTCATGTCAAAAAAATATAAATCTGTCAAATATTACTTTGATTGTTGATTATCATGACAAAACCTACAATCCTGATTTATTTATTTCTTTGATCCAGACTATAGGGCACTTAAAAACAGATAGAGGTTTATTTTATTAGTCATGCCTACGAATTCATTGTTTATATTGACGTTACTGGCAATAATTTCAACAACAATTAGTTTCAGTTTCTTAAAAATGAAAATTTGCTGCTTTTCATTGGCCAATTGTTATAGCAAAAAACATTATTTTTAAATATTGGACTATTAGCCAAAACATGAAATAGTTTGCTTTGATATTAGTCTTGACACAACAAGGTTATAATTATCTTTCTTGTACAGTTTTGTGATTTTTCTGATTTAGAGCCAATGACTCACAGACACATTAGAAAAAATGTGTTAGTTTAGTAAATACAAGAAACTGCTCAATACTCTCCATAGGAAGTGTTCAGTAAACAATATTTTACTGATTACATCTTCATGGTCTGCATGAATTAACAGACAAAGACTGCAGTTGTGTCAAAATAGTGACACAACTGCAATGGTTACAAATCAATAGCCATAAAGTGTAATTGAATAGTCTAGGTTATTGTCAAGTTTATTGGACCTCGGTGTGCTGCTCAAAGAGAGTCATAATCAATATTTTAGGGAGCCATTAGTGGTGTGTAAATTGGTGAGGTAATGCTAAAATTTCAGGTTTTATGGCTTCAGGTAATGAAGTTTTTGCTCCGAAAATCAAATTGCTGATAATAGAGTGCTGCTCCATCTCTCCCCACAATGACTCTGTGTTATTGTGATCATTATTAGCCTGTGTAGATCTTTCAAAATCAATAAGGGCAGCAAAACGCACCATTCAGAGAGGCCATATCATATTAGAGCTGGATGATGTAAGTACAGTGGGATGCAAATGTAACCCTCTGCTACATGTTTGTGCAGCGTAAAGGGCTCTCCCTGCAGCAGGAAGAACATTTGGCAAATACTTAACTGCAGCACCTGAGAGGCCTTTTCACATCAAGTCAGTTTATTAGGTAACTGAGGACTGAAATTCTCTTCACTGCTTCAACCTCTCAAACCAATATACCTGTTTGTTCCCCCTCCCGGCTGTTGTTCAGCAAAACCAAGCCCATTATAATCCCTCTCCTGTTTCCCTGTCTTCCCGAGGCTTAGTCGATATGTTGGACTACCACACACGTTCGCAGAGAGATAATGCAAATGTCTCTATAAATAGGGACAATAATGCTGACAGTAGCGCTCTCCAAAGTGAGATATCTCAGTGTAATTTTCTCTAACACGCACACACACATTCAGTAAATACCAGCGAGGAAGGTCTACTCTGTGCTTTAGCACGATACTCCTGAAGCAGCACAAAAATAAAAAGGTTCGAGTGGTAAAGCAAACACGCTTCACACTCGTGCCGTCCAAGGCTCTAAAATGGGACTGCTCCACACAAGACAGATCAATGTCTCAAAAAAATGTTTTGAACAAACAGCACTCAGCTCAAATGTGCAGCAGACTAAATAATCTGAATATTGACTCTGCGATGTGTTGGTCTCTGCAGCTCATGTACTGTTTTATCTACAGGCAATATCCCACTTTATAGGCCTTAAATCCATTTGGCAGTGGTACAACTCCCATCTTTGGTGCATCTGCTTGGAATATCCCCCACATATTTTTCTATTTCATTGTCAGTTTTTCATAAAATCACATGATGGCCGTGTTACATGTCATATTTCCCCAATTTATATAACCCACTGCAGCGTAATAAAGAGCAACTATCAAACTATGCAGCCTCTGTGTCAAACTTACAGAGCACTTTGCAAGCTAAGGTAAAGACCAATAGGATGAGAAGAATAATTGAGATGGATAGAGCCTCATCCTTCACAGCTGTTCTCCCGCTATTTTCTCTTTCTCACCTTCCAGCTCTTGATGAATGACACTGGAGAGATTGGGCTCCTCGCCCCACCAGAAGATCCACAACTCCTTGGCATCAGGCTTGATTTTGCGTCGCCATACGCACAGCAGGTTGGCCTGCACGCAGCGCATGAAGCTGCGCAGGACCGGGTCATCTTGAGCCGGGGCTGAGATCACCGGGCCATACTCTCCACCGCCGCGGAAGCTGTAGCAACGCCATTTAATGCCGTTCAACTCCGCCTGGAAAAAGAGAGAGCGACAATTAAAGCTTTGCAGCAGTAAACATTTAGCCATTCAACAGCCTTAAGATTAGTCCTTGTTAAACATTTTTATTACATTTTTAAACAATTCAAAACACAAAAAGGAGGATCTTGGAGCGCTAACAAGGCATTTCAACAGGAGACTTAGGACTTAAGCACCTCTCCGTCCAGCTGTCAGGCTGAGACCGCAGACAAAGCAGCAACACTACAGATTTTAGTGCTTGTTGAAAACAGATGGTCTTTTCCTGGACATGTCAGTGTAAAAGAACCATTTTTGTAACCTGGACAAGAAAGTGTTTTTTGTATTATTTTTATCTTCTACTATAACTTACCTTGTGGCTGCTGCTGTTACTGCAGGCATCTTCATTGGGCTCATAGACTAACCCTAATGCAGGGGTTCTCAAATTGTGGGATGCAACCCCTAAGGAGGCACATGACCCCTCCTCTTTATATTTAACTTTAATTCTCAGGATTAAAATTCAAGCGGAACCAATGTTTAGACATTGTTACCACTCTGACTTGTTTTTGTGACAGACCACATGTCAGGCCGTGTGGAGAGTGGATTCACTCCTTACTGTTTAGTCTGTGCATGGCTTGGATAGAAGGGATGATGTGCGGAGGAAAAGTTTGTCCACTGAAGGATTTGTCACTTTAAATCAGGGACAAACTATCAGAGTGAGAATGGTCGAGGTGGGAAAACACTGATCTCACTGCTGGATCTGAGTGGGACATCCAGCAAATGGGCCAGTTGTGCTGAATTTGTGTGTAAATGTGGAGGAAAAGAAAAAAAAAAGCTGTTTTAAATTAAAATGACTAAAAATATCTTGCTGCTGAAGTTACAACTAATGGTAAGATAAAAAATTCCACTCATGGTAATCTCTAGAAATTTCAGCCACCCTTTCCATGCTGCTACACTTCCAACTTTGCAAAACGCTTGTCAACTAATTTATATTTGTCTTTAATAACTTCTACTGCAACTAAGTATTTTGTTTTTAAAGGAGGAACTTTATACCACATGGAGTCAACTGCACTTCCAAGTCTGTTGTTTTCACAAATGCGCACCATGCTTGGAAACAATGCACTTTCCTTTCAAAAAGGAAAGAAAAGAAGAAAGTCGCAACTCCAGTATGTATTTGACAGATGCCTGGAAAGGAAGCTTTATTAGTGTGTTGTTGTCAAGAGCATATGTAGACACAAGGCAACCCAACAAACGTGCTTTAACTAACCAAGTGACAGCTAGATGCTGTCACTCAGAGATAAATTTTCTGGCAGATTCCGTGCTCAGTGTGGGTATGTTTGCTGAGGGGCAGGATTACAATGTTTAAGCATCCCCTGGTTTTTGCAAGTCGTTCAGGAAAATCTCCAGATATGTGGACTTACAGAAACGGCGAATAATAGTGTTTGATGGTTCGAATCTGAATCTTTAAGCAGGTAAAGACTTGACGTCTGGTACACACTCCAACTGAGAGCCCTTTTTCAGCAAATCCGTGGCACAGCAGCTGAAACGAGACATTCTTAAAGGAGGTCTGGGTGCAGCTGTAACGTGCCTTATTGGGAAGGTTTGTAGAGGTTTATAACTGTTATCACAAAATGTGCATTTGTATGATTTGATTGTCCTACAAAACCTGGTGAATTAGGGATTTTTAATGAATCATAGGAGCAAGAAAATGCATGCATGGCTATTTTGTCTAATGCATTTGACTTGGCCCCTGTTGGACAGCTGACCTCTCCGGTCCGCTTCTTGCCTCTCACCCAGTTACAGCAGAGACAGACTTTAGCCTCCTGCAAACCAAAGCAGGTCTGGAAAATAATTGAGTAAAACAATAAAAATTGATTTACTGTCAAGTGAAATAGCAAAAACTGTGCTTGCAATCATGAAAACAGAGAAAAATTTAATAAATGTGTTAGTTGTAGCTGGACCAAAGGTAGTGAATTTGCCTTTTTGTGCTTCTGAGCAGACAAAACAAGATATCATCTTGCGTTGAGTGAAAATATTGAAGGTCATTTCTCTTCATTTGTGACATTTAACAGGCCAAACAACTAACTGACTGACTCAAAGACTAATTAGCTTCATCGTTTTATTTTGTGATGCTAAAAGGAGCGTTGATATTTGCAGTATTTAATGTCAGTAAACATTTATTAATAAAAGCTAATGAAGAGGAGTGTCAAACACCTTAATTTAACTGATGTACCAGAAGATGCTTGCCACATCGAGTGTTACTGCTGCAACATTGATTTTTAAAACTATTCATTTATCATAAGTGTGTGAAATAAAACAAGCACTGTGCAAAATCCATTATGTGATTGTGGTGTGAAATATGGTTTTCTTATAATGTGTTTTATTTAAAAGGAAACCATCAGACAAGGCTGATTTAATCGATAACTGCCCAGACGTGGTCAGTTCACAGTGTGTTTTGTGTTTGCCCAGCTAGGAACCTTACAGATGATTAATATTATTTAATGTCTCCCTGATAAGTTTTCAGAACAAAGCTAAAAAGTGGACATTATTGTTCAGTGGAATAAAAGCTGCTGCAGAGAGATAAGCCAGAGAATAACAGCAACACATACCGGATGGCCTTCAGAAAAAAAGGTGAATTAAAGTTCCAGCATTTCTTCAAGAAATGCATATCACCTGTTGCCTTTCATGCCAGAGTTTTAAACTAAGATTATCTAATAATGAGAAGGGATGGCATTATAGTCCTTATGATCAAACTTTGAAAATAACATTATCTGTAATCTCAGCTAGACCTCGCCAGATGTGTTAGCTCTTGGAATATTTGTTGAAGCTGAGACTCAGCTGCTACCGCACCAAATTTTAGCCCAATATTTATAAACCTCACAGAGTTAAGAGCCATTTTAGATTTGGCTAAAGTCAATTAGCAGTGGCGGCCATCCTGAATTAGCATGACTCCAAAAGTTATTTAGTTGTAGATGTATATCCAGTGATTACATCCTGAGAGTATCACTAAAATTTGTCCAGAGGTTCATAAGATATTTTGCTAAAAGTCGGACAAGTGAACACACAGAGATGGGCAAAAACATTATTGCCCTTTAGCCTTCGGGGACAGGCGATAATGAAGTAGAACAGAAGAGTCAGCATGAAAGATACATGAAGCCACAACACAAGAAGAAGCTGGGGTCAGCATAATTTCATAAAATGATATTTTAGATTAAGTTTGTGCTGCTTTTTGAAGTCTTTGGAGTGAAAGTTCTTTGCAGTAAAACGTGTTTCCCTCCAACAAAGCCAGAAATCAGATGTTTGGTATGATTTTATACGCGAGCATGCACAGGTAAACAAAGAAACCATAAACAGTGACTCTGTGGAGCTCGTGTATGCTTTGGAAACTTTTTTACTGTTTGTTTGCGTCTTTGTGTTTACTTTTGTGCATGAATGAGCTGCATACACAAAGGTATTGTGGAGCAGGTAAGAGATTTGGCATGAAGGAGTGGTGGTGGGGGGGGGGGGATCTCTCAGTGTGTTGCACTGCCCTCCTCTTCTCCCTGGTGTTCACCCAGCTGCGAGGACCATGTTTGGCACACTGGCCTGGGCACCGAGCCATACGGGAACAACCGAGAGAAGAAAAAGAAGAAAAATACTGACCCATTTTAGCACAGGTACAGGTAGAGAGAAGAAAATTTAAACCTGCAGAGCGTTTAGGTGGATGAAGAAAAGGACACTCCTCGACTCTGATGATTCGAGAGAAAGTGCTTGAGTCTGCTTTTGAGATGTTTTTTAGTGTGTCGGCAAAAAAGAAGTAGCTATAGCCAAACCTCTTTGCTGCAAAAAAAAAAAAAAAAAACATCTGCGTCTGCAGTCAAATTATGTTCAAACCAACAGATTCACAGCACGCAATTCAGCACCTTTAAAGTGAGCGTACTCCGATGCATGCACATTCAGAATACACCCTTATAATTACAAGCATGTCCCCGCTGTAATGACAGCGTGTGTAATGAAAGATACAAACATTGGCACTGTGATAAGCCAAGCCCTAAAATTAGCCGTGACAAGGTCAAGGATGCTGTTTGTCCTAAAGCAAAGAGAAAGACATCTGCTTGCACTGCCTCGTCACTCTTAGTCAATGTCAAAAGTTCCTCCGGTGCTCGGCACAGCTGTCTGCGGCTGCTGAATATGAAGCGAAAATGATGAGAAGCGAAAACGTCAGGGAATATATTCACAGTGAAAGCTTACCAGTTGTTCTAAAAGGCTAAGCACGCTCTCGCTTGAACCCATTGATAAATGGGCCTCTACAGACATTTACGGCAGAAAAATACTCAACGAAGACATTTTTTCTGAACATAACTTGTTTCTTGTTAAAAAAAAACCATCAGTGGGTTGCACAAGTATTTCCACCGCCTTGGTCATCTATTTGTTTTGTTGCCTTCTAACATGGAATTTAATTAGATTTTTTTAAAATTTAAATATAAGTAACATTAATTCATCCCTTTTATTTATTTATAAGCTGGTGCCTATCTCCAGCAGCCAGTGGCTGAGAAGTGGGGTACACCCTGGATAGGCTGCCAGTTCATCACAGTATAAATAACATTTCTACAAAAAATGTTACAGATTAATAAAAACAAATGGGCAAAAATGTTTTGAATAATTCTAAAAATGCATAAAACTAAAAAGTGACGCATACATACAGTATTTGCTCTTTTTGCTTTGAAGCCCCAACCATTACCTTCAAAAAACACATAATTAATTAAATAAGATTTGGTTATGGGCAACTAAATGATCTCAGTAGGTTCCCAGAATCAACACCAGCACAATAACATAACTGGTGCAAACCTAACACCTCTCATCATGCTGAGAGCTCCATCCTCACAGTGAAGCATGGCAGTGGCAGCATCGTGCTGTGGGGACGTTTTTCATTGTCACAGATTGGGAAACTGGTCAGAGTAAAAGGAACAACAGATAGTGAAAAACATAAAGAAGTTCTTGAGAGAAACCTGTTTCATTCTTCCAGTGACTTGAGACCGGGACGGTGTTTCAGCAGGACATTAAAACAAAACACACTGCTAAAGCAACACTCCAGTGGTTTGTGGAGAAACACTTAAATGTCCTGGAATGGTCCAGTCAAAGTCCAGAACTCAATCCAATTGAGAATATCTGGTTTGATTTAAAAACTGCTCAACACAAGTGAAAAATTACCTTTGCAATCCATTGTATAAAAAGGTTAATATACTATTATCAGTAGTGTTTAACTGAAATTTTGTAATTACTATATCTTGGTTGGCTTGCACATTGATTAGAACATTTCTAAAAACACTGTTTGCAACAGTGTTTAATTCACCTCTCACCACATGGATCTGAAATTCCCCTCATGCATTATTCTGCACTGTCAAATAAAGATAAGAAATTCTAACTTAGAACAGAAATGACCAAACCTGTTCACTTCCTAGAGCAGAAATCAGGCTTACAGTGATACAGTTTATATGATAATTTATATTTCCTGGTTAAATCAGTTTAACCTGTGCAAACACAGGTGCTGTTTACTTATCGGCCATGTGGAAAAGCACTATCCCAGCACCCCCACTGCACTCCTGTGAAGGATTAGCCGTGGCACAATTGCAGGGAAAGGTTGGGGTGGGGGGGG
>JAOXNZ010000038.1:15730741-15741277 GCA_028566095.1 Kryptolebias brasiliensis
ATAACATTTATCAAACAAGATTAGTTTTACTAACCTAATTAAAGTGAATCAAACTCGATATTAATCAACATCAAAAACGTCAAAAAAGCCCTGCACAGTTCGTCGATTAGAACATTTCTAAAAACATCTTTTGCATTGTATGAAATGTTTTTCCGCATTTTTTTAGTTCATTTAACAAATTATGTTTTCTAGTGTAGCCACTCCTCCTTTGTCTTTCTGTTGCGTTAGCAGTGACCGTGTGATTGTTTCTGCTGCATAAAACCACACTATCTGTTCCCAGAGTAACCACGGTGTCACACGGAAAGCAGTAGTGAACAAAGACTTGTGATATTAGAGTCACACTTTTCCTCAAAATTAAAACAACAACAAAAAAAAAGAGAGAGAGAAATAAAAAACAAGAATAGAGTCTTAATATCAGCAAAGACTGTGATGCAAACACTGAGAAGTCACCAATTAGAACAGCCAGTGGCAGAAATAAGAGCAGGCAATGACTCCCCCCCCTTCATCAATTAACCCACTGAAATCAAATTAACCCACAAGGAGCTGAACTCCCCTCTGGCATTTTGCAACACAAATGAAGAGCAATGCACATTATTGCACTTGCGAGGCGGCGCGAGCGAGCAAAGCACCAAACGTGTGCAGAAAGAAGGCTGCAGACACTAAACAGATGCTTTTCCTCTGCCTTCTGCCACCACCTTTAAAAGTCCCCACAAAACAAGGGGCTGTCATTTGATCTGTGTTCTGCTGTAGCATCCAGCCCTGGGAGGTGAGCGAGCCAAGCGACCTAATTAGAGCAGTGAGAGTCCCAGGGGCTGAGTGACGGATAGAGCTGCCAATCACATCACAGAAAGCCGCTGCCAAGCCGCGACTCCTCACCTGACACAAAGAAAAGCAAGAGGAGTGTGTGGGGGGGGACAACAACAGTGAAAGACATGGTGTGCAGAGACAAGACAACCCCCTACCCCACCCACACCATCCTTGCCGTTTGCCAAGCACGACAACTCAAACCTGCAGCGTCAGGCTGCTTTCGCACCATTAAGGGACTGCCTGGTCCTGGTTAGTCTCATTTATTCACAAGAACATAAAAATAAATAAACCAGCCTCTGTTCTGCCCGTCTCCCGAGAGTCATTTCTTAACTACGGGACAAGAAAAAGGGAGAATTTAGTAAGAGACACAAACAAAGGAAGAAAGAAAAACAGAAGACACAGAGAGAAGTAAAAAAAACTGTTGCTAGGCAACATACAACATCTTTAGGAATTCAGTACGGTACTCGAGTTTAGAGATTTCTGTCTCCAGGGTTACAGTAGGAATATAAGATTTTATATACTTCTCTGTTTCCTTATTGTACTGTAAAAACCACATACTGTGTGTGGGTGTGTGTGTTGGGAGTGTGTGTGTGTGTGTGTGTGTGTGTGTGCTGTCTTTCCTGAGCAGAACTACACCTCAGTTTGTTACCTTGCCACTGGAATTTACAAGCTCAGAAGTGGCTGATGATTATTGCTATAAAAAGGGGGATTAGTCACTGAGAGCAGTGAGAGAACTATTTAACTTGTATTTAGACTGATTCAGTCCAATAACTCTACAATTAGCTCTGCATGGAGGCTTCTGAAACGGCCACAATTAGTCTCTAGCCTGATTGTTCTTGAAATTGAGCAAAATGAGTATAAGTAGTATAAAGAATATTTCATTTGGTTTATAATTTCCTGCATTGATTTTTTTTTATCTGCAGGAGCATAATTTCAGATAAAATAACAGCCTGGCAGGAAACTTGCAGAAAGTAATCAGTGGAGGTTCATCTACAAATGATTTACTTTTGGAGTCAACCCAATTCAAGATGGCTGGCCCAGCTAAATGATCTTAAAAAACACAAAAATGGCTCAGTCAAACTCAGTCAATTTTACAGATATTGAGCTAAGATTTAGTGTGGCAGTAGCTGAGACTGATCACAACCATGAACTGCAAGCGCTGACTCATCACACAAGATCTGTTTTTAAAAGTTTGCCATTAACTATTGGAGTCAACTCTGACTGTCTGTTAGCAAAATATTTCATGAAGCACTGGAGGAACTTTTGTTAAACTTTTAGGAAATAATCATTGGATGTACATATATAACTGATTAACATTTGAAGGCAACCAAATTCAAGATGGCTGCCACAGCCAACTGACCTTAGAAAACAAAACAATGGCTATAATTCAATCAATTTTAAAGATATTGTCCTAAAATTTGGTCTGGTTGTAGATGAGAGAAATTCACAACACATACTACAAGCACTGGAGTCAACCCTGTTTTTCTGTTAGCAAAATATCTCATGAACCTCTTGAATAATTTTTCCAGAGAGTAATCAATGGATGTACATCTATAACTACTTAGCCTTTGAAGTCAACCCAATTCAAGATGACTGCCACAGTCAACTAAACTTAAAAAAAGAAAGATATAATTTAGTCGCTTTTCCAGATAATAAGCTAAAATTGAAAGTGGTAGTAGCTGAGAATCATTCACAAAACAAACTTGGAGCATCTCATCTCGCAATACCACACGTGGGCGTGGATAACATTATTTTCGAGGTTTGATTAAAACGGCTACACCTCCATCATGTCTCAACATGAGATGATTTTAGTCTCAAACTCTGGCATGAAAGGTTTAAACTTGCAAATTTTCCCAAAATTCGTTCTTTACTCCCTGAATGGGAGTGGTAACGTTGGACATTTTCTACAAATCAGCACAAACACTCCCTTTCCCACTTCTGTAGTCCGATCGAAAACCTTCCTGTCATATTCCTTAACGTTTCCGCAGCAAATACGTTCATATCTTCGCATCAGCGCTAAACCCGGCAGCTCCAAGTTCAGCCAGTCATGTCTGATAAAGACTCTATCAAAACCTTTGTGCCTCGCTATTGTACTGCAGTGTCCATTTGTTCCACAAAAGCAAGCCAGGACTGAAATTGAGCTGTACAAATTTTCATTAGCATCTGAAAAATCATGAGCATCTGTCTAATTCATGACGGGAGAAAGCGCCGTTTGGCAGAGCAAGGAGAATCAATGCGCCACAAACGATTGTGACTCAACAGTCTGTGCATAATGTGTTTGTTCTCATCAAGTACCCATCCTGTTGGTCGCAGATAATCTCTCAATGGAAGATCAACACACGATAATTAGAATTTGCAACAGCGAGGCAGACAGCGTTATTGTTTCCTCTATCCCCTCTTGTTGTGCAGCGCTGACACCCTTTAACCCAGAGTGCTCTAACTGCTGTTGAATCCCAGCCAACTGTGGTATCGGCAAAGCTGTCTGGCTCATAGAAAATATTTGCCCTGTTACAAGCAGGGCAGATATCTCTCTTTATAAAAAAAAAATAAAATAAAAAAATCTCTTTGTCAATATGCCTGCGGTCAGGTGAGGAGGCTGGAAACAAATCTCCTTGAGATAAAGTACAAAGTTACCCCTATGTGATGGCACACAAAGCCCTAAATTCACAAATTTGATCCGTTTTATCTACCCATTCAACACAATACTGGGCTCCAGAGGCAACTTGAGGTGGTTTTAATCTGCAGTGATGATGTGAGGAAGTGTGTACGAGGCAGAATAAGTAGAATAATACGACATGAGACAAAATATTTTTAAAAATTACAGAAAGTCACAAACTAGATTGTGTGAAGTATTTGAAAAGTACAATTTTAAACTTTTTTTTATAGTAGTATTAAACTCATTTTTATTGCTCATCATCAAAAGGTGAAGGTGGGCGATAATGTTTTGCCTGAGTGTCTGTCTGTTAGCAAAATATCTCATGAATATCTGGATGGATTTTGATAAAAACATTTTAGAAAGTAATCATTGAATGTACATCCACAACTGATTAACTTTTGAACTAAATCCAATTTAAGATGGCCACTACAACTAATAAACATTAACCAACTCAAAAGAAGCTATTAATCTGTCAATTTCACAAAAATTGACCTTAAATTAATTAAATTAAGTGTTAGTAGCAGAGAGTCAACTCATAATATTGCAGTAGATTGTGCAAAGTTTTAACAAAATGTCTTTGACTTTGTCATTTCTCAGCATAAGAATTTTCAGAATGTAATTAAAAAATGCATTCAAGCACAATAGATTTTTTTCTACAGTGGAGCGTTTTTAAATAAACTAATAGATGTATTGAAATAAAATAAAACTAAGCAACCTTATTAGAGTAGTGCTCAACTCAAATTTCATCAATGTGACAAGCACTGACCCAAAGAATTAACATCAAACAAAATCATATAATAGTTGCATCCACTTCAATCACCAGTAAACTATGAATTAAATATATAAATTCACTAATTTAAAAGGAAACGTAATACAGCATTGTTGGGACCACTGCAGCATGAAGAAGCATCAACACCTTGGTTAATGCGTGTCTCTTTAAGATTCTTCATGTCAGCTAACTAGCTAACTTTTCCAGCTATTACAGGCATTTGATGGCACCAGTTACGGCCCATTCCTGCCAATCCTCCTTTCCCACACAGCCTTCTGTCGCCCTGCAAACACACTACACCACCAGCAGGCGCTAAGAATAGAACACAGCTGGCACTGCAGGGGCTTACATATTTCACGCTCAAGCCACCATGCTCCAAAATACTCCAGCCCATCCTGTCCCACTTCCAGCTCCGGGACCGGTGGTGCTCACCCCCACCGTCCACCCCACCTCCTCCTTCCATCTTTGAACTGTTCTTCACCTCAGTGGCAGGGGCTCTGACAAGCCCCGCCGCTCAGATAAGATTCACAATTACGCTCCGGAGAATTTACTAGAAAAGAGATGTGTTGCGAAAAGCAGAAGCGGGAAGATCCCGTCCTTCCTGTTTCCAGCTCGTCCACTCGCCACCCTGGTTCCGTAATGTTTCCTGCAGCTGTGTTTTCTGACTCACACAATATTTTGTTGGACTGTGTCCTATTGGGATGACAAGCTCCCACAGCTGTGAGATGGACAGATTAGTGTGGAGGTGTCTCTCTTGTACTCAAGGTGAAGCCTGTCTGAGCCCAGAGCACAGGTTGGACATGGGGGATGGAGAGAGTGGAGGAGGAGGAGGAGGAGAAGGAGGATGAGGAGGAGGAGGAGGGGGGCTGTTTAGTGAGAATCAAGCAGATGGAGATGCTCTGTAGGGCACGCAGCTGAAGACAGAGATGCCGCCTTGGAAGCCTGCACTGTTAGTCTCCTTGATGCTGTCATGGCCTCAATGTCACCCGTAATCTACACCACAGTGCAGCTTTTACAGTTAAGTGCAACAAATACTGTCCAGCACCAGCGCAAGTCTGAAATAAAGGTATTGTTTAAAATGCTAAAGTGATATTATTTAAGGAATTAACATAGAGGTCTCCAAATGACGAACCGCGATCTAGAATTAGAGCCAAATGAAGAATTTTCTGGACCAAGATCAGTTGGTAAATATCAGTAGAGTTAAATTTAAGGAAAAAAATTTTTATATATTAACATGCACACGTTTCCCTCATTTACAGTAAGTTATTTTAGGTGGCGCAGCTTTTTTACAATTTCTGTTGATGTATTTTAAGCAGCTTTTCGAACGTTAAAATATAATTTAACGATATATAATCTGGACCTTTGCCAGAAGAAAGTTTTCTTTTCGCAGACCTTGCTGAATTTAATTGAAGATCACAGATTTTTAAAAATATTTTCACTGGATTTTCACTTTTTTTTTTGTTTTGGCAAAAATAAATAAAGAGAGCTGAGAGACAGGCATAGGGAAAGAGGACGGGTCCACCTACTGAATTCGTCTTGCTGTGGGACAAAAGCACCGTCTCTTGGTCTCGGGTGGCCTAAACTCTGAGCGCATGTATAAAATAAATGAGAACAATCTCATGGGAGGCTCCACCAACATCATATTAGATGAACAAACAGAATATTCCTCCTAGAACAAGTAGTATTTTTTTTTAAACCCTATTCTCCCTGATGCCATTTTTCTCCCACTCTACACTTACTTTGCTGGGTGCAAACTTAGCCTGTGTGTTGCTGATGGGAGTTAAGCTTCACCTTTTGTCAGTAAAAACAAGCACTCCCTGAACCCCTGAATCTGTTTTATCAAACTGATTTATCCTGTGGAATAATTGGACATGGAAACCAAGAACTATTTGAGTGTTTGTTTTGCATAACGCTGCAAAAACTGCCATGACATATAAATGAATTTCCTTTCTTACCACTGAACACACAGACAATTTTTCACAACTGCGTGTACCAAACAGATTATATTCACTCATAAATATCTCGGGTTAAATATAGACTGTTTTTAGCTGAAGCAGTTTTACTTTCTATTTTATGATTTATATGATCACATAAAACAAGTGTAAATATGCAAGAGGTTCATATATTATGCTAAAATAGAATGAAATGCAGTTTTTCTGTTGCCTGGCAGAGCGAGATGAAGCCCAGTTTTAGGATAATGTGTAGTGCCGGGGGCAATTTCAGTATCATTTCTTCAGCTCTAAAAAATGATCAGCTATTTATTTTATTTTTACCCACTAATAGGGCAATCGAAGAGCACATTTTTGAAACAAAATTGAATATATGAAAAATGTATGATAGCTTTAATAGTTTGATAGTTAGTTGAAGTCTGACGTCCACATGCTTACGCACAAAGGCTAGCAATAATTTGACATGTGTTTGTAAACATGTCATATGTATGTTTGCAGGTAATATCTCATCTGAACGTGTATCTCATGGAGAGCTTGTCTCCATCAGACAGCAGTTGCAAAGCTGAAATTCACAAGACTAGTTTGGGCATTCTGAAGTGGAGTTCTGGAAAAGTTATGAACAATTAATATCTTACCTGTTGCAGACAGCCGTTTGATTGACCTAAGTCTAGAGAAATAGAGCTTAATTGTGGATGGATTGATAAACTAACGGCTAGTCCGACCACAGTTAAGACCGAAGTGGATTGCTGCCGTCTTAAAACAACTCCATTCTCCAACATTTCAAAGCTGTTGATGTAAACACTACTCTGTAAACATTTCCAATACAGTCAATTTTGCATTACAAGTTCTTCTGGGAAAAAGAAATTATGATATTCCTGCCAGAAATGTCCCAGGCTTCACCAGGTTACTGCCACCATTTGGGCTTGCACATAACCATAGGATAAAAATAAAAATCTACAATTGGAAGGGCAAATCTGGGTACTTCTGGTGCTGGTTCCAAGCCTGGATAAATGGTGAGGGTTGAGTTAAGAAGGGCAGCCGACATAAACCTTGTGCCAAAACGTGCAGATTTAGAACTGTCTCACTGGATCATACAGCAGCCTTACTAGATTGGTCTGGGTGCGGGAGGAAACTCTACTTGTAGTCAGATGATCCGCTGTAGCGACCCCTGACAAGGGAACAGATGTAAAACAACGAGTGATGATTTTAAAAATACCGTTCACAAGTACAGCTGAACAATTTGGGAAACTGGAAATGTTTTAAGATGGCATCAATCCACTTTGGTCCTGGCCGTGTTTGGACTAGCCATTAGCTTGTCACTCCTATCAGACCTAAACTCTTTTTTCTTCAAACTGAGGTGGTTCAAAGAGCTACATACAAAAACACCCGGATTTAAAATGTCCAAACTATCTATTCCTTCAAAGAAAACATTGAAATACCGCAAAGTCCCTCAAATGACCACATGAGGCAGGCTTCTGAAGGCAAGTACGCCCTTATGGGCTTTTATGTTGTCAGCTCAAGTTTAAAGCAGAACAAACAGTAAATATGATTACTTTACAGCTAGCTACCACAAATTACATCTTAATACTCATTTAATAATAACTGTACAAGAGATGAATTTACCTAGTTATAAATCCCACATCCTGCAGTGTGACACATTCTGAAACTATATATACTAGAGCGTCACAAAACTGTGACCATGATAAGGAGCAAGACATTTACAGCTGAACGCTACCACTATTAGTGATACACTGTTCAAAATTTTCCTTTTACATACTTGGCCACCTGTACAATACCTAGCTCTCTATTGGGGTACACATAAATAACATTTTTCTAATATACAAGCCTAATATGCACCTTCCAATATTTGTTTACAGCTGATTTATTATTTAAGCTAGAGGCTAATTTAATAAAAGATACACTTCCAGTATTAAATCTAAGACTTGTTTATTTTTAAGTAAAAAAGGACTTTGCAAAGCTATTCATATTTCTCAGAGTAAAGAGAAAAAAAAAATAGCTTTGCTGTACTTTCAGCTCTTCAATATTGCATCAGCACAAAACATAACAAGGTTTCTAATGTTTCCCAGGTCTGCATTAACTCCAAATGATTCATTGGCTCAGCAAACGCCGTGTCCGACCGCTGCCGCTTTCTCATCTCTAAGCATCCTAGCGCTCACCGCTACCATTAATAACGAGGAAATGCAAACAGGATGTATTAAAAAGGCACCACTCCTGATTACCTGCTCCTTCCTACAAGCCGTAGACGCTCACCTGCCATAAATCATAGCGCCACCGCTATCTTCCACAGCCTCATCTTTGAGCACTTTATTTCCTCGCCAGAAAGCATAGCGTCATCGTTATACAAGCGAGCTCTCTGTTGGGATACAGTTGGCTAATGAGCAACTCTTAGTTGATCACATTAGAGCTCTACTTGAGGACACTTAATTACCAGTGTTACACCTCTGTCTGGAGGATGCGAGAAGTCCCTTAATGAAGGTCTCTGCGTTATGTTTGCACAAACCTGCATCACTGGGATTCAGGAAGTATTCGAAGCCCAAAAGTGTGGGTGTGAAATACAGTTGCATTTGTTTGTGTGGGCAATGAGGGTATTTTTCCTCTCTTAGCTTCTCCTGTTTGCAAATGTGTGTGTACAATATGATCAGTGTTTGAAGTTTGTCTCCTGAGTCTGCATGGTTCACAATGTGCTCAGTATAAACATACACACACTGAGGCTTCCTGTGTTGCGGGGCCTTTTTAACTGTCTCCTCCTTGCCTTTCATAATCAGGCTGGAAGTCACTGTTAAAGGAACCTGCCCAGTCCACAGAAAGATGTCTGTTTTCTCTTCTCCTCTCTCATTACGCTCCCTCTCTCTCTCTCTCTCTAATTCCCACCCCCCACCCCCCGTGCTCTGTCTCACTCTTTTACTCTTGGTCTCTCTCTCAAATAGGCTGAGGCTTGCAGTCAGGAAATGCACATCAGTCATAATACTTTCCTAAAATGAAAACAGATTCTGCTGCAGTCCTTCAGCCCTGTGAAAGCCTCCCTCCGTTTCTCCCCCTCGTTCTGACGCCCTTTCTCCTCCTTCGCTGCCACTTCAACACGCCAGCCCGGCTCTTTTCTCCCACTTACAAGGGTCTAGTTTGCTTTCTGTCACAGGCGGTTGGTCACCGGCGCACGAGACAGTTGTTTTGTGGTTTGTGTGATTGCAGCCATCCCTGACACACCAGTAATCTGCCATGCCCCCATAAAGTCCTACAGAATAGGCACTTATGCTTTCTAATAACTTGTTTTTATTTATTTTTGAATGTTGTGAGTTGCAATATCAACCAGCAAATCAGAGAGGGACAAGGTTAATGCATGCTGGAATGCTATTTAACAGGCTGTCAGACCAGAGCGCGCAACAGTTAGCCCCGAGACATTTATCTATAACAACACAACCTTTCTGACCTGAAGGAAAAGATTGGGAAATTTCCCACCCTGGAGTCCGTCTTCTCATCATATATGAAGCTCTTAACCTATAAAATGTATTAGCATATTTCTTGATCAACTGGGTCATCGATTTAAGGAAGATTAAAGCTACTCATTGCGATGTCATGAAGACTTGTCAAAACAAAAGAAATATCGCTAAGAAACAAAATCCGAACAATTTTTTTTTGTCATATCCATGGTTAGTGTGTCCTTAAATGAAACATTTGGAAGCAAACTTTGCTGCTAGTTACCACATATGTTTGTTTACTACAGAAACAGCTGAAGTGACTGAAAATAAGTCAACAGCGGTGACGTCCATGACAGAGCTGTTTGGGATTGAGAAGTCCAACAATTTGATTCAAACTCAGATTTGTTAAATAAACAGATAAAAGTGCTGTGTGTACACTGAGTGTGTACCTGCATTTTAGATTTCCATATCAGTATATGTCCGCAAAACTACCAGAGTACACTCTTTCACACTGCACCACTTGATATACTTCAGGATAACCCTTTTTTTTAGTTTGATATCACAGTTCGCAATAAGTCCTTTCAATATTCACTAAAATATTTAATTTCTGCAACTGCTTCAGTACGAAACTGAATAAAATGTCTACAAAAAAAACAACTGCAAAAAAACAATTAAAGCATGAAATGTGTTAAATTTAAAGTAAATGTTTACGTGCTGTCAACAGAAAGTTTCCAGGACATTGTGAGGCAAATTTTAAAAAAAATGTAAATAAATGTAAATGTAAATAACATCACAACATATGTACATAGCATATGTACACAAAATACATATAGAGGTTTGATTTAGGTTTCTATGTAGGCACACTCCTTACTTCTTGAATTGTCTGCACCGCTTCATTCTGATTCTGGATGTCTGCAG
>JAOXNZ010000038.1:15820175-15837929 GCA_028566095.1 Kryptolebias brasiliensis
GGGGGGGGTTTGGCCCTTGAGTTGACTTGATTTGTGTTCGTTTTGGATGAAACGTGTCCGGTTATTTTAGAGCTTGTGTGGGCTTTTTCGTTTCTGTCTCTCCCCGATTGACTCCAGCAGATGAGCTTTTCAGATCATCTAGCAGCCATTACAAGTTCCCAAGGTTGGACTTTGGAGGATCAACATTTTCCTGGACAGTTGGAGAACTTCACCTGCACATTTGATCCGTTTTTTAAGCAGTGAAAAAAGCTTGAATCCAATTCTTTCTTTGCTGATGTTGCCCGGTGCTTCTGTTTAAGCCATTTCTTTAGCATTTTATGTTTGACAGCTATTAATTATCATGTTCACAACCTCAATTAAAGTGTTAGCCAGCATTTCTCAGAAAACACAAAGCATAGCACGGTTGTATTAAACCACAGTATTTGATGAGCTTGAATTTGATGGGATGGTGGCTTTAGGATCATCAAAGCTGCTAAAGGTTATCCCATAGGCAGCAAGAATGGTAACCACCAAGGAGAGGAACAACTAAAAAAGTTGACTCTTCAAGATAATTATCCAAAAACTGAAATATTTCTCTAAAAGCCACCAGTGTTTCCCTCCAAAAGTGAGAGAAGCAGAGTCAGCGAGAGAAACATGCCAAATATTTCACATAGTTAAAGTTTAATCTTCTCCTGATTTTATATATATGTATAAATAAATAATCCACTGCACTATAAATACCTTCAATAAACTTTAAACTTTTGCAAGAAGGCTGCAGGTTCAAAACTTGTTCTGCAGCCGCTCTGGATGGAGTTTCATGTTCTCCCTGTGTTTTCGCCGGGTACTCCGGTTTCCTCCCACTGACTACAAACATGCATGTTAGGTTCATTGGTGACTCTAAGTTGTTACTGAGTGGGAGTGAGAATAGTTGTCTGGTTTGTCTCTGTGTGGCACAGTGACCCCTGGATGTAGACACCAGCTGCCTGCGACCCTACACTGAGAAGCAGGTGAAGAAAACGATGCAGGGATGAGTTCAGTACAAGAACCAATCTTTACCAATTATCACCTGACTTCTGGTACAAAGGCACCCTTTTCACAGATTTTAGAAAACATTATTTATAATTGTTCACCAAGTTTAAAACAAACCGCTCTGAGTATCATGGGATGACTAATTGAATCAAAGGCTCTGCTGCAGTTTTTTTTATTATTTTGTAGCCTTAGCGTGACTTACTTTTTGCTGATTTTTTTTTATTTTTGCATCCAGTTACAAAATAAACACACAAAAGAGTGTTTTTAGTTCTCAGAAGCAACAAAAGAAAAAGCAGCTGAGGAGACCAGAGGAGAACAGACACCCGTCAGCTCGGAGAGCTCTGTTTGCTTCAGGTCTTTTCTTACACTTTTTTTTTGTTTCACACTTGACTTTTGTTTGTGCAGTTACTGCTGGTTATGTTCAGCCACTTAAACCAGCTGGTTTGGTTTAGACATTTTGTTGATGATTAACCTTTCACGCACCAAACACATTTTTTTGCTTATAGAGAACAAATGTCTAACTGTTTGAAGCTGAAAAAAAGAACAATATTTGAATAGAATGAATTGAAAGTTGTGCTTTACAGAGAAAAAAATTGTAAGAATTTTATGTTTCATGTGACCCAGGGCTTAGAGGATGCCAGATTTTTTATTAAAATTGTAAAACACTTTGCTTGACACGTTTTTCCATCAGATACTTTAGGGTATTTTGTGAAGTCTTTCCACAGTGGCACGCCATTTCATGTTGCATTCCTTTAGGAGGGCGTGCAGACAATTATAGCTCTCCTCGAGTTGCAAAAGAATTAAAATCATTTGAGTCTTTCCCTCATAACTTTCAATGCAAAATCTTCTCTTTTTTTATCAGTATCAGCCAACGTGAACCTAAAACACTCCCGTCGTAGACCAACGAAAAGGCCCGGGAAACCTCCGAGCGAACTTCAAATGACGGCACCGTCCTCAAATTTCAAGAAGCCATCTAATCCAACCACAGAAGCACCAGAAAACAAATGTGCCAGTCAAACAGAGCAAAGTGGTCAAACAGAGGGTGTTTCTGTGCACAGGCAGGTGCCCTATTAAACAACACACAGAGCCTGGAGGCAGGAAGCTACTGTTGACTGGAAGACATCAAGAACAGCGCACCTCTCAAAGCACACACACACACACACACACACAAAGGTGGATAAAATCTTCCAGGTATCAGGTACCGCCCTGAAGGAAAGAGTTGACCTGCAGAGGTTCAGGGAGTCAAACACACAAACGACAAACACCTTATTCAACTTCAGACAGATGCACTGATTCCACTGATTTGTCAGCGGCGCACTGCGGAGTAAAGGTCGTGAAAATAGTCAAACATCTGAACGAAATCTGGGAGTTGAAACAGGCTCCTGTATTAGCTGAGGCGAGATGGAGGAGATTAAACCTCAAACGTTAACCCTCGAAGCTCTGGCTTTGAGGTCTCGTCCGATATGTTTGTCCTGCATCTGAAACGCCTCGAAGTCTGCGCCCGAAGAGCCCGAGTAGTCCGAGCTATACGAGTGTGTGTGTGTGTGTGAAGAGGGAGAAAAGAGGGCAGGAAGAGGTCATGCATCGAAATGCCCTCGAGCAAACCTTAACTCCTCTCAAAAGGCTCCTTTAACTTGCAAAAAGCAAACATTTCTAAGGAGCCACTCTTGTTTCAGTGAACTCTGTCGGGGGGGGGGATGACCATAAAAGAAGCTACGCTAAAGAGAGCAGGAGGAAATGTGTTTCTTTTCTACTGCCTTTGATTTAGTTTGAATCAAAGAGCAATAAAAAAATAAAAAAAACTAGACAATTTTGGAAGGAAATGTGAACGGTACCGAAGCAGCTACTGCTCACAGTTCAAACAGAATGATGTCGCTGAGAGGCAGAAAAGTCAGATCTAGAAACTTCTTGAACTGTGAGCGGCAAAAGTGTCGATTTATATGTTTCTGCAGTGTTTCGTGCAGATTTGACGAGTTAAAAAAAAAAAAAAAAACAACTTCACTTCCAGTTTTCAAGAGAATATTTTGAGCTGAAACATGACCAACGTGTGTGGAAGTTGGGCTCTGCAGTCTCTGCATTCTGGGGAAATTTGAGAGAAAACTGTAAGTCCTACAGCAGCGAGTGACACACTGGGTGAAAGAAGACAAAAATACCTTCGTTTTGATGTATTTTTTTGTACCTGCACTAAAAGGAGTGATGGGAGTAAGAAGAGTTTTATGTGCAAAACATCTGAGGATTTCAGACATTTCAAAAGTTGGCGTGTGACATCAACTGTCTGTGGAAAAATCTGTAAAAATCCTAAAACCTAAACTGCATTTGTGTAAAAACCGTATGAGATATTAAAATGACAGTTCAGACATGTAAAGTCAAACTTTCTGTGACCGGTTCAAGCTTTAAATGATGTTTCTACTGCGAAGTCTGCCTGGGCTATAAAGCTACAAAGAGGGCTGGGTTTTCCTTTTGTGTTTCGCCAAAATCCCATTGATCTCCAGTTATTTTCTGACATTTTCTTTTTGTTTTATCGACATTATGCGACGTACCTCTACCAAAAGACATAGCGCACTCTTCCTGATAAAGCCACACATTGACTGTTTGCAGGGAAACTACAGGAAGCTTTGAAATGCTGGATGAGAGCAGGAGAGGATAAAAGTGTCGTTCGTATCTTTTGAAGAGGCGAGCTCAGTCTGAGTGGTGAAAAACAAAACTCCTGACAGGTTCTCAGAGAGGTTTTCAAGGACCCTGGACAGTGAAAGACACTTCACAACAGCAGCCAGCAGTCAAGAGCAAAAAAAAAAGTAAGACAAAGAAGAGCGATGGGGGTGACACCAAGGACAAGACTTTTTTCTTTTTTCTTTTTCCAAGAGACAGTGGGAGAAATCAAGTGTTAATGAGGAGAAAAGATGAAAAGTAATAAGTAGAGCGTGTAAAGGCGTCAGAAGCAGATTGAGAATGAGCATCAGGAGGAGCATTCAGGGTAGAAATGGGCCAACAGATCAACGTGAGTGTTTTTACAGCACATTTTTGATTAGCAAGCTGTGTTTTCAGGTGTTTGTTTTTTTTTCAGTTATCATAGAGTGAGATTTTTAGAGGAATGGTGGTAGCTGGGCAAAGAGCTAAAAAAGAAAGAGAAGAAGAAGTGACCGGGATCTGTTTTGGAGCCTCCCGCAACTCTTTGCCTTTTTAATTACCCACCCAGGCCTGACTGAGTCGCACAGCGCTCCAGAATGGAGCAACGCAGGTGGAACAAAAACAGGCCGGCTCTTTGGGAAAGACGCCCTCTGAACCCAGCAGCCAATGCAGCCCCGGTCATTACTGCTTGGTGGAGAGGAGGAGAGCGATGGCACTCCACAGAAATGAGACCACCACCGCTGCTGAAGTCACGCTCCACAGGCCAAGTGAGGAGAGCTTCTTCTCGGGGGCTCCTCTGTGACATCAGCAAATTCAGACTGTGGCCTGGAGGATTGATAGATATTTCAATTTGATTGCAAAGAAAACAAGGGATGCTAAAAGAACAGTTGCCTCTCGACGGAACATTTTTGAAGGTTCGTCAAAATGGTGTTGCCGCCCCACCTGCCTTCCTAAAAGGTGCAGCGATGGCCCCCGGGCCCCTGTCACTCATGTGGCCAATCAGTTATCCTCATCTGCAGAATCTGACTTTATCTTAATGAGCTGTTGTTCTTCCTGTGAATGAATGCAGGATATTTCCATTAACATGCT
The DNA here is from genome assembly GCA_028566095.1 of Kryptolebias brasiliensis. NCBI lineage: Eukaryota > Metazoa > Chordata > Actinopteri > Cyprinodontiformes > Rivulidae > Kryptolebias > Kryptolebias brasiliensis. Next base: position 15,824,901 of record JAOXNZ010000038.1, read on the forward strand.
AACTAACTCCTCCTGATGTCCAAAGGGGGACAAATCTAGGTTATTCAGGTCCGCCTGTCCTCTGTCTCGATTCAGTTTCAACACCAGATCAGGATGTGTGTCTCTCTGTCTTTAATGATTGTGTGTGTCGGTTTGGTGTGTGTTCAGAGGGGTAAATTCCGGCCATCTTGCTCACCAAGTCGGGGTAAAAGATCTCAAAATATGACCAACTGGATGCAATTATTTTCAGGGACAATCACACAGGGGCGCTCACACGTGCTATTTTGTTTCAAACAGTTAGTCTAAATATACATTTTTAAAAGTGAGTACAAGTTTTCCAGGACAAGTTCCGACTAGAACGTCAAGTTCTTGTTTCAGTTACAGTTTATTTTAGAGGAAAATCCTTCATTTGAATAAAACATTTAACAGGATTATTAACTTTATAAATGTTCAAAGGAAGCTGACACAATACTAAACACAGACAAATAAAGAAAGTGCAACTTGAAACTAAAACTGACTTTCAGAGATGTGCTGCTTCACAGCGCCCTCTTGTGGGTAATGTTTTTGAGGCACATTCAGGCCCAAATGTAAAACGTTGCGACGTCTGTACGACAGCCTTTTAAGTAATAAAAAACGACCTAAATATTCCAACAAAATTAATAAATTAGGTCCCGACATTTTAGACCACTCAACAAATAAACTGTGGTCTCACTTCCACCCTGAGAAAATTTGACAGCTGTGGTTTGCTTTTGTAAAAGTGCACAAAATAAAGATTTAATAAAAACTTTCGTTGGAGGTTTTCACCTGGGTCTGTTGAGTTTTCTTCTTTCACTAAGTAAAACTGTATAAATATACTATTTCAGAGTCCACAAACGGCTCGTCTTATCTCAGACTTCTTTATTCCATCGAGGAACAATCCTTCTGCGATAAGTCCGTCGCTCTGATATATTGCGCTTGACTTTTACCACCGGAGAAGCCATGTCCAGTTCCAGAGACGGGCTGGAGTAGGACTTCTTCAGCCCACCTTCCTCCTCTTCTTCTTCTTCGTCCCCGACAGAGTCAGCACACGTGGCTTTGTCGAACAGAGTCAGGTTCGCGCTGCTCAAAGCGCCGTTGTCCGTCTTCTTCATGCCGTTCCAGGTTTGCAGCATCTGGATGTAGATCTCGTAGCGACACTTCTGTGGTCGAACGACAAACACAAACACTGCATCACCTGCCGGCCTTTACGCGCTCGCAGTCAAACACTCTGCTCTCACCGCAGCCTCAGTACCTCGTACTGCAGGTACTCAGTCCGGAAGCGACGCTCCTCCAGATCCTTGGCTTTGGCCTTCTTGGCATCCGGGACGTTCTGCTGCTGGCTCGACAGGTCGGCTTTAAAAGATTCCAGCATTCCTGTGTGAAACTGCAGCTGACGTTCCTGCACACAGAGGGACAAAGAAAGAGTTTCAGACAGTGACCAAAAAAAGAATGGAGGCAAAAAGTTTTTAAACAATTTTACATTGTTTTATGACCCTTTTTTTTCTGCCTGTAACAAAAAATCCAGACAAAATATAACCAGAAAGTTTTATACTATATTATATAACTATAAGTCTACAGATTTTACAGGAGCCTGTTTGACAACATCTTGTCCAACTTTCTAAAGAAAAGAAACAAAATCGAATAAAAACGTTTATGTAAAAGAACATGTGTAATCTTTAATAGAAAACTGCCACCAAAGAAGAGAAGTGTGTACCAGACTGAAAGCAGACTTTGAACAGGGGAGGATCGGCCTGAAAAATCTCCTCTGAGAGCCGACCGCGGCGGCGAACGGCGGCGATGAGCGAAGAGCCGAAACAAAGTTAATACGGCTGATCCAGGAATTCATCTCCGACTTGGACCTGAGGGGGACACAACAAGCAGATGCTCTTACACTGACAGCTGAGGCCGCGCAGGCTCACACGCCAACACGAGCACACTCCTGATTCAACGCAACTTACGAGGCTTGAAAGAGAAAAACCCTCCAATCAGCCGTCTGCAAGCGAAACACGTGGGGCTTCTTGCTGTAGTCGGAGGCCCGCTCTGCCAGAGAGTGATGCACGCTCACCACCTCCTCACTAGTCGTCTGATCCTTGCAATAATCATTCTGACACACAAAAAAATGTGAAATGAAAAACTGTATTCTGATCAGCGGACTATAAGAGCTGAGTTCCTGACCTTCTGCAGGTAAAGGACCATTCCTTTCAACACTCCATAAAACGTCTTCCAGCCTCTTTTCCCCCAAGGAGCTGCACACACAGAAACACTCAGCAGGTAAAAACGACATTTAAATCCTTGTTACTGACGTGTTAACGTCATCAGAACCTGACAAATAATTATCTCAATACACGTTACATCTGCAGATTCCTGCTGCATTAGTAAAAATCACTCAAATTCTTCTCGATTACATACATTTTTAAAAAATTGTATCTTAATTTCTTCAACAGACAGGAGTGTGTAACGCTGTGCAAACTAAATGAGTGACTGCTGACACCTGTATGAGTCACTGACTTGATAAATCCTATTGAAGTAATATTCTGTCTCACCTGCACGTGTTTTATCTAATCCCTCACAATTTATTTTTTGTTTCTAACAGTCTTAAAACAGTAACTTTGTTTCCAGAGAATAGCTCACAGCGGCTCAGATCAGCTCATATAAAACAGCTCATATAAAACAGCTCAAAGTCAAAACTTCCTAAGCATTTCGAGCGAACATTATATTTAGTATTTTTTACACCTCGCCGCTTTCGAATGAAGTCTATGTTTATGTTGGTGCTATTTTTTAACTGAACAGTTTTGTGTTGCGATGCTGTGTGGGCTGTTGCCACTAAAAATATCAGCATTTGTCTGTACAACCTGTACTCGTAGGGATATCTTTATATCTCACCCAACAACTACTTTTGCTCGGGGATTCAACCAGCAGAACTGAGAGTCACAACTGATAAGCAGCAGGAAACACTGAGCAATTAAACAGCAACGTGGTTGTTGTTCCGTCAGGAAAATGGCGACAAAGCAAACCGCTGTCTCCTGCAAAAGAGACGAGGTTGAAACCATTTCACATAATGTCTGCAGGCACTTCCAAAAAGGCTTCTCGGATGAAGTTGTTTTAGAGTTTCAGGTACGTTTACAAGCGTTTTCTTTATCGGTGAGTGTCATAGTTTCTTTCACAAACTTCTTTTTTTTTATTTATTTAAAAGCCACATGGCGGTATATATCCTCCATTTCAGGCACTACAACAAAGCCATATGTAGGAGCCATTGTTGTGAGATGATGTGTAAACCCCCTGTTGAGCCAGTAGGTGTCACTTTTGTGACGTTTGGAAGTTTCTGTCCAGGTGGTTAATTGTCATTCAGCTGACAGGTGTTGCTGGCTGGAAGGACTGAAGAGTTTTGACTTTTGCTACAGCCTACTATCTTATGTTTAGGCGCAATATTTGAAACTTTATGGACTATAAATACATGCAGAAACATGCCGGTGAGTAATAAATATTTTCTTTATGGGATGGAATATGCTTACAGTTATGTTTCAGAGACACAGGAAGTCAGTGTTAGCAGCCCCATTTATAGAACACATCAGTGGCTTTAAGTTTAGGCCTGTTTAAGCAATCCTCAGCTTCCTCCAGTATTAAAGTCCTGATCAACACACACCAACAAAAAGCCTTTGGTGCGGCCTCTTGTGTTGCTATGATGCGTTTGTGTCGTACTCACTGCGTTTGCCATTGATGTCCGCGTGGAGCTTCCTCTGGAGGAGCCCCTCTTTGACCACAGCGGCCTTTTTGTCATGAGGAACATCCTGGAAGGGGTTTGCTTTTGAACGAAGAGCATTTTCTCCCACATCATCCACCAGGTTCTTCAGCTCCTCCTCGTCACTTTAAAACACAACCGGGGAGTAAGATGAGCGAGATCAAATGTCACGTTTTGAGAAGGCGGAGTCGGCATTCACACTATTGCTCACCTAGTTTTAGTTTCTTCTGTGTTTTTTTTTGTAATCAAACAATTATTTGCTATGACTTTTGTTTGTTTTTTTACAACTTTTATACTTTTAAAAGTATTTGACTATTTGCAAAAATGTCTCCATGAAAACACAATAAGATGTCTTTAATTCCTTCAAAACATTTTTCTCCTTGAAATTTGGTTCAGCAAACTTGCTCTATTTTTGTCTTTTTTTTTCTCCATTTACAGTTTAGAGACTGTCTTACTAATTATAGCCTTTAGCTCCTGTTTTGATCATTTTAGCTTTTGGTTACAGTTTTGCTAATCTTAGCTTTTGGCTACTATTTTCTCATTTTGGCTTTTAGCTATGTTTGCTACAGTTAGCTTTTAGTTACATTTTGGTTCATTTTAGCTACTGTTTTGCTAGTTTTAGATTTTAGCTATGCTTTCACTAATCCTAGCCTTTAGCTCCTGCTTTGCTAATTTGACCTTTTTAGTTATGGTTTGCTGATTTTATATTCAGCTACTTTTCAGCTAATTTTAGCTCTTCATTGTTCTGCTCATTTTAGCTTGCGTTCTGACTGCCTGAGCACATTCTGATTGCTTCAGTTTTAACGACTTAAGTTTCAGCTTTTTTAACAAATTTCAGCAAAGTCATTCAACACTCAGCATTCACGCTGCATTTTCACAGACGACACTTTGTTTTCTAGTTCATGTAATGTTTTATGCCGGTGTTGTTGATAGTTCACTTACACAGCCCACTCCAGACGTTCACTCTTTATGGAGTTGTAAAGACTCTGCAGCACACATGGAGAGAAAAGGGCGGAATAATTTTGAACAATCAGGTTTAGTCCTTCCTTAAAGTGTTTCACAAAAAGAAATGTGGGCCAGTTTTACCTTTAACAGGTCCCTGTTAAAGTTCCCCCCATCATTCATCCCATCCAGGTTGGACACAAACTTAGAGGATGACATTGCTTTTCCTACCATCTGTTAACACAACAGAACACACGAGTGACTGAATGAAATCACTTAGCTGAACGACACAAAGTCAAAACCAAAAGGCGCAGTGTTGTTGGCCTTACCTGCCCGTGCAAGTCAGTGTTGAGAAGCATCACGGCGCATGCCAGAGCCAACACGGCACCTGAGGATATATAAAAAAAAAAAAAAAAAATAAGAGCAGCAATGACACATATGAGTATCTGTTGTATTTGAGCCCTCACAGCTGCATCTTTGACACATCAAATAATGTGACTCACCTGGAGAGGAATAGGAGTCAGGGTTGCACTGATGGAAGCGGTTGGCGAAATGCTGCAGAACGCGTTCCCTCTCCTGAGACTCTCCTATCAGAAGCACCTCTTTCAGAAAAGACCTAAGGGTGAAAGATGGAAATGCAACAACGATGATGTTTTTTTAGGAGAAAGGCCGTTTACGTATAAAGCTTCTCTGTAATTCTCACCTGAGGGCTTGATCCAGGGTTTGTCCGGTGAAGTCAAAATATTTAAGGTACTCTACTCCAACAGCATGACTGAAGTCATTGCTAAACAAAGAGAAAATGAATATTATGTGACAAAGCTTTTACTAAATGTGATATACACACTAATTTGAGGACGTTTTGCTGGATCCCTAGTACAGGAATGTGTATCTAATAACATCTAATAAAGTTGACAAATATTTTGAAAATGGCCATTAATAACTATTTCATCTAAAACAGAGGCCAAAGAGAATGAAATAATGAAAGCAAATAAAAATTCAAATCTTAAGCATAACAGCCAAGCATTTAGAAGAAGTTATTTAACTACAACAACAATAAAAAAAGTCAAGAAAATTGCAGCATTTATGAAAAGAAAATCATCCTTTACATACATTCAAGCAATAATAACACAAATGAACAACATAGTCCTGTTCTAAGCTAATTTTTCAACCTGAAAACATAATTGTCACAATTGAACAAGTCAAATGAACAAACTGGGGTGTAAAATTAAGAGATCTGAAATGGGATCGTTTCCTCCGTTTCATTTAGTCATTATATCCAGTGGAGGGTTGCTGAGTTAAAAAACACTCATATTGTCGCTTCTATCATATACGATGCAACCAAAATTCATCTTAAAAATAGCTACCACAGTTATTTTAGTCATAGTAGGCCATTGTGTCCTTTTGACCAAACATATCATCCTCTACAACCTTCATTAATGACCACAGGCTCCATACAGCTACAGTCTTATGTTGCTGAAAACAAACCCGATGATATGATGATGGTATTTTCAAAAATGAAGCCTTTAACAGATGATGCTGGGTTGTAATATGGAAAGAAGCAGGTTTTTATTTAGTACTGTAGTGGTACTATATATGTAGCATGCTCTAATAAATGTTTCAGTTTTATTATAATAAACAAGTTTGATCCATAACCAGCTCTAATTTTCTGGGGCTCATTTTATTATTTGGAAATGTGTGCTTACTCTTTATCAAAGTGTGCCACCACATCTGCTCGTTCCACGTTGTCCAGATTAAAGAGCCGCTCGGCGAGTCTCCGGGCCTTCCCACTGTCCACCTCGCCTCCGTTCATGTAAGACACGTCTGTGTCTGAGGCTTTGAGTTGCTCTCCATTCGCTACAACTTTCTGAGCGTTCCCATTGTCGGTCACCCCAACATCTGCAGCCTGATCCGACACCTCCTCCTGTTCGCCCACCTGGTTTAAATCAGCCTCCTCTGTCTGCTGGGTGACCTCAGTCTCAGGAGACTGCTCAGTGATGTCTGACTCGTCTGTCTTCTCAGATAGTGTTGGATGAGATGGCTGTTCAGTCTGCTCTGATGTTCCTGTCTGGTCTTGCAGCTGTGCGATTTCAGCTTCAACACTAGCTGCCTGCTCTGGCTGATCAGGGTCCCCCGGCTGCTCTGAATCTTCAGATTTACAGGTTGACCGGTCAGTCAGTTCCATCTCTGGTAGATGGTCCGGTCCCTGTGTCTGTCCTAACGGCTCAGTGTCCGTTGCTGGCTTTTCAGTCATCTCCTGTTGCTCAGGCTCAGAGTCTTCAGGCTGCAGGCTGTCCTGTGAAGCCATTTGATCACACTCTTGATGCTCTAAACAACTAGTCTCCCCAAGATTTTCAGTCACTTCTCTCTCTGGCGAGTTCTCTATCTTCTTTGCATTTTTTGCCTCCTCTGTTGGAGCTTCTTCGTTGTTGCTCACAGCCTCTGACTGTTCGGGGTCCACATTCTCATCCACATCTTCACACATTTCTAACTCTTCGGGCTGAATTGTGAGGTCTTCGTGTAACTGTACCAGTATCCCAACATCCTTCTCCGCCTCTGAGTGTGTACTATCTTCCAAAAGCTCGGGCTCCTGCAGACCTATCAGTTCATCTGTACATATGTTCAGTCCACTGTTTTCAGGGTTTGGCTCTTCAGGTACCTCTCTAAAAAATGTGAATAAAATATACAGTGTGGTTATTGTTTAAAAAAAAAAGCACATATTAGGAAATTGACATAAAAAAAAAAGCACTGTGAAGTAGGAAATACTGTCAATTCAAAACAGAAACTTTATCAGAAAAGCTTAATAATGAAAAATTAAAAAGACTTTTAGTTTTAAATCTAACTTAGAGATGCATTGATGACGTTGCAGGTGACTGGAATTAGACCATTTTCATCCTGACTGACCTGACAGGTGACCAGCATTTAAAAATGTGGTTTTGGTTTGTTTTTATCCAGTCTGTCATTGCTGCATAGCTAAGTAACTTTTTTGTAAGTTGTATATTCCCTGCAGGAGCTTTTGTGCATCAGGATATAATGAAGAATCATCAGATTCTTACCAGTTCCTTCGATGAGATAAAAAAAACGCTCTGTTTTACACACCGTTATATTTATTTAACAAATGCTGATTCAAAATGCAGAAGTAGTGTACGAAAATGTTTTTGCTGCTTTTATTGGAATTTAGAAAGGAAGTGACAACAAACTGCTGACAGTCAAATGTAGTTAGAAAAATTACTTAAAATAAAAGACGAAAGAAGCTTTTTGAGTTGTTTTTTTTCAGACTATTTCTGCATTTTATCTTAGCTTTTTTTAAAAATATGTGTGAGATATGTTATGTGGGTTGTTCATTCGAGGTTGTATCAAAACCTAGTAAACACCAAATATAAAAAAAAAAAAAAACCAACACACATGGAAGACTTACACGTGCTAATCAAAACTGAAAAAAGCCAAAAAGGTTTGTTTGAGTCTTTGAAAAAAATCATAAGAATACCATATTCTTCTTCGCTACAGCGCTCCTAAAACAAAACACGCAAGAAAATATACATCATAGGCATGCCTAGACTTAATACTAACCCTTTTCACCCGCTTTAGACAAATGGTAGGAAAGTGTTACTGGGTCAATGTTTAGGTCAACTTTATATCCAAGCAATAAGATCCTGATAATAAGGAATAAAGGCTCAATTTAGCCTAGTTTATTTAAAACTTGAAGAATAATTTGATCCATTTTAAGGTTTGTTGGATAAGAGCTAAATACTGACTGGATTGAATCATTTTCAGTGTAAAATGAAACTAAAAACTAAAAGAATTTAGACACCTTTTTGAAAACTGATTCAGCCTAAGTTATGATCCAAACTTACAGTGGTTCTTATTTAGTGAAAGTCGGTATAACTGACAGTTTTTTAACTTTTATTTTTGCTGCTCTTTTTGGGTTATCTGTTAATAGAAGTTTCCGGTTCTCCTTTTTTCAGTGCACGATACTCACACGTCTCTGAGAAACCCCACAGTTTTTGCCTCCTCGCTTTCTTCCTCGCTGTAAACGTTAGTCACACTCTCGTCCTCATTTTCTTCTTCGGCCTCAGCGTCACCCGCTGTAGTCTGTTCTTCCTCGCTGAAACTGCTGGTCACGTTCTGTTGTTCTCGAACCTCGCTGCCGTCTTCATTTTCCTTTTCGTTCTCAACCCAATTTGCTGAAGGTTGTTCCCCCTCCGGGTCTTCCTGCTCGGTCAGCAGAACACTGACTTCTTGTTCCTCTTCTTGTTTCAGGTCTATAAAATCATCCACAGCATCTTCTGAGCCTTGGATATCCTCAACAGTTTCTGTAAAGTCATCAGTTGCAACAGCAGCTGACGGTAATGAACGTCCCCCGTCTTCCTCTAAAGCTAGAGTTACAAGAAGATTAGTCAGAAATGAGACAAGAACTACAAACACAGGAACATGTTTCCTCTCAAACTGACCAATACAAGACAAAAGATTCTCTATTTAAAGTCTGATTTAGAACGTTATTCTGAGTGCGGCGTACCGTTGTGGCTGTCTGACAGCTCGTGTGCTGAACCTTCCTTTTCCTGTGTCTTCGTTCCTTCTGCATCTGCAGCATCACATGGCTGGAAATTGCAACGCGGGCCAATTAACATAGGCTGTGAGAGAAAAACTTGTGATTTCCAGTGTGTTCATGAAGCTGAACTTGAGTGTCATCTGACCAATGTTATATCTTCTCAATCTACTGCAGCGGCCAGTGTTAGTAAAACATAAATAACAAAGGCAGTAAGTCATAGTCAGTTAATGAAGGGTTAATAACAAATGAGTGTGTGCATTCATTCACACAGACAGATACAGTTTCAACAGAAGGATGAGGACACACACACCTCCCTCTTGTTGTAATCCTCACATACCTGATGGTTATTTCCTGAGCATGCAACAGTTGAGTTCAGAAACTCTGTATTATCCTGTTCCTCTTTGTTCCCCTGCTCGAAAAGCTCAATATCAACCTCTTGAGGCTGGTAAAAGGAGGGGAAAGAGCTGATTAGGCTCCTAAAATCCAGCTCATTGGCCAAGCTGCTGTCAGTCATGAGTAAAGGAGTCTCTGTACAGGCATCAGGCATGTCCCACTGCACCGTAGCAACAGAGAGCGGATGGCTGGTACAGGTGACTTGGTGAGGTGGCCACGTTGTTTCCTCACAGTGTTCAGCCTCTTCGGCCTTTGGAGAGAAACTGAATTCATTTGGCTCCTCTGTTCGGCTTATCTGCAACTCCGTCTCGCCCCACACTATAACCTTCTGTTCTCCATGGATGCTCTGTTGGTCTGCGGAGGTCCGAGACTCTTGTTCAGGCCGAGGAAGAACTGCTTCCACACAATCAGGCATGGCGCAGCACAGGTTTTCCTCCTCCATTAGCTCCTCTGAGGCCGCTCGGTTTTCCAACCTCCGTGAGTTTAAGTGAAAGATGTTGAAGCTGCAAATGCTGTTTATCTACAAAATATCCTCCACTGCTGGATTAGGGGTGATCAGTCCATAAAGTGCCATTGTTCTGAGCCCTTGAGGATAAAAAAAAAAAAAAGACAGATTAGTATTTAAAAGTAAAATTTCACCCAAAGCAGCATAATTACTTCCTTAAATTTTGATTGGATTTGTGATCTTTCTCGCCTGTTTGGGAAATCTTCTAAACAGGCGACAAACGAAAAAACCAATTTCACCTGTAAAACAACATAATCTTGTTTTTGTCGGTTTCCTTCCCATCGTCTTCATTTGTCAACTGTTTTAACGTCCCTGTGCGTCACTGCAGATGTGCGGCACAGCGGAGCCTTAAGTGAAAAGTCACAAAAGAATCTTTCTACTTCCTGACTGCGAATAAATCAGCAAACAAACAAGAGAAAGAGAGAAAGAGAAGGAAACAGAGGTGCGTACAGTAAGATGGAGCGAGAAACGAGGTGGAGGGTGGGGTTAAGGGGCTCCGTTTAATGACTAGTTCAGCCGTTTGTGTCCTCTGTTTATTGTTTTTATCATCATGATGCATTGTGACTGGGGGATAAAACAGTCTGAAACGCCTAAACTGCATGTTGTCAACACAAACAAAGAGCATCTTTCCCCCCACAACACCGGCAACAAAACGCCAACAACATATTACCCGTGTTTACTAAATTGGAACTTATCTCCCATTTTAGCTATCTCCTCCTTTTATTACATACCATTATTGGGTTTTTTTCTAAAGCTTTCTTTCTATCTCACTTATTCTATTCACATCATGTCACCCAACATCCGGAACAAACCTTGACCACATTTCCTGTGTGGGTTCTCATTTCTCAGTTCCTGTCAGGGTGCTTCAGCACAGAAGTTAAAGATTACCATAGCACATCACATGCAATTAAATTATCCTCTGACATGAGAATCTCTGATCCTTAGAGACAGGAGACACATTGATACAGATCATCTCTTTTCAAACAGTTATGTTTTTTTTGTTTTTGTAAGAATTGGGTATATTAAAACCGTAAATAAAACCAAATTCACATACGAATTTGGACCATTTGAAAACTAGACAGCTCTGACTTAAAACTCCAATCTATGATAGAAACTAAAGTGTTTCAAGTAGAAACAAAGTTGTTCAGCGGGGCAAGATGGTATCTTTTCTAGCACTGTTGTCATTTAAAACTAGAAAATATCATGAGAGGAGTACGACGTTTTCTAAAGAGAAAATAAAAAAACAAAAACACAACAGGAAATGACAAATATTGTAGACCTTGTTTACCACTGCAGTATCCCTATGTGCTGAAGAAAAGTTATAACTAATCATGGGAAGTTTTTACAGTCCATCACAGGTTTAGGAAGTCAAAATTTAAAGAGTCATACCTGAGTGAACAGAACGCATAAAAGGAGGAACAAGCAATAATGAAAGGTGTGGAATTATTTCTGAATGAGAATGTAGACAGATGGTAAGGTTTGAGCAAACGGAGCACGAAGCTGAAAAGAAATCTCTTGAGGAAGAATCAGTTGACAGTAAAGCATGACTTACCCCCTCCAGGCGCTTAAAAGCAACATCATATGATCAACCAGCTTGTGAGGTTTTAAGTCAAGACTTGTGGGAGGGAAAAGTCCTGCGGTGTTAGACTGAGTCTATGCCGCTGTGAGTTCACAGACACTCACACTGAAGCATACATAACACTAAACTGTTGGTGTTTGAACCTGCTCTGCTTAACAAACAAACCACACATCTGCTGTCTTAAGGCTAGGCGACCTTTATCACACGAAGGTACATGGAAGTCTTCGTTGTTCTTTTTTAAGCTTCCTGTCCACATCGGTACATGTGTCTCCCTCTCGCTAGCCTCTCGGTAGCATTACAGGAAGGATGGGGGAACTGTCCTGAGTTGTAACAACGAGGAAGAAAAGCTAGTTTCTGATTGGCAGATGACTCCGGAGCCCAAAAGACACCTGAGAGGCCTTGCCCCACGCCCACAGCCTTAGAGGCATGCAAGCACACACACACACAGGCCAGGTAAGGGGAGTGGATCAGCTTCATTCCTGCAGACAGAGTTTAGACACACCAGGGACAAGTGGTAAAACCAGAAGGTGGATTCAAATTTACACAAGCAATCACCACAGCCCGCTTCTACTGGTCCACAGGCTTCACGCTGCTGGCAGAAAAGCCAGTTTAACACAAACACCAGACATGCCTGACACTTTATAAATAAGAACCAACTGGATCCTCCTTTAAAAAAAAAACTGTAAATTGCTGACATCCTTGTAGTAAAATCTGATGGAGCAATCAAGTTGCAACATTAAACCAAATAAAATTAAATATTTTAACTGGTATGCATCCACACACACAGGCCCGAGCACATTAGTACCTGCAAAATGTGTTACGACTAATGTAAACAGATTGATGTTGCACAATTTACTATTACAATGGCCCAATAATGATGGTTTATTTTACACTTTATATTTAAATATAATTAGGTCATTTTCAAAGGAACACGTTTGCCTTTAAAAATTGTGAAAGCTATGTAAAAGATTTAACTTTACCATCAGTTACAATATGTACTCACCCTTTTTACTGCAACTTATTATGTTATATCATAATATTTAAAAATAAATGAATACTATATTTAAACCTAATGCTAAAAGTTATTTAGTGTTCACCACCAATGTGGCATACTAGCACATTAACGAAAGCTTGAAAAGCGTTAGCTAATTAGCTTAGCTAACGCTTTGTGCTAATGCTAAACGTTTAGCTAGGCTAATTAGCATTTTCAGCTAAGCTAATTGCTGTTATTATGAGCTTTAAAAGCTTCTTTATAAGCTTAAAATTATTTCAAAAATCATTAATTTTAATAAATATTATGTGCATTTTTAAAAAAAGACTTCTTATAT
>JAOXNZ010000038.1:15863167-15883290 GCA_028566095.1 Kryptolebias brasiliensis
CTCTATGTGGCCCTGCGATGGACTTGCGACCTGTCCAGGGTGTCCCCCGCCTCTTGCACAGTGACTGCTGGAGATAGACACCGGCACCCCGCGACCCGGAATGGAGAAGCAGTTAAAGAAAATGGATGGATGGATTTCCTTTATTAAGTATTTGGAACAAGCCGAAATTAAATTTGGTAACTTGACAACATCTGTCTTTAGCTTTGTTGATGTCTTCATGTATTTTAGACTCTTTCTCTTTTGTTAGAGTCGTTGATTTCATTACTGATCCTGTGCATTTATTCCTCTGAGAGATTTTTTTAATCTGTTTTGGCAAAAACAGAAACATGTGGGAGTCTGTGTGTGAGGATGAACTGGTGTCTTGTTGTTTTTTTTCCTCTCTCTGTTGTATTCTGTCAGTTTACATCCATACATTCATTCAGTACATTCTTTTCTCTATACTTCATACAGTTATGTTTGCAGCAGACTCTCATCTTTGCAGCAGGATGGGTCTGGAAAGACTTTAAAGTTGACAGAGCTCCTCATGAAAAAACGTACCATATATTTTCTTATCTTTGCTACTGTATAAAAGCGTTGATTTACACGTGTTTCTGTAGGTTCTTCAGAATATGAGTGTTTTTATTGGGTGTTAAAATCGTCAAAGATAAAACCGTTCAGGTTTTTACTAATTTCTAATCCAAACTTTAGGTTGAATTCTTTAACCTGATGGTAGAACATATTTGACTAAGATAGTTAAACATGTTAAAGCAGATTTTCACAGAGCAAATCTGCAATCAGTGTGCAGAAGGAGTTCAACGTGAGTTTATTTTTCAACCCTTGTGGGCCAAAACAGAACCTTTAGCAATTAACGCAATGATAAAGTGAGGAACTGTTTCTACTAAGTTATGTGTTTTTATATATTGTGCACATAGCAGCATTTTGGAGCCATTAGGTTTTATTTTGCAGATTTTTGTGTCTACCTTTCACCAATACTTGCTGTAAAGCATGCCAAGGCTATTTTTGTTGTATTGCGCTATTTCTAATACTGTTTGTATAATTGGAGAATAAAAATGAAATCCAATAATAAGGTTGCCATTTTTTTAAACCAATTTACTTCTTTTGAAGCATTTTATCAGTGAGATACAAGTGGCTGAGTCCTTCAAAATGTTATCTTTCTGACTTCTTGGCATTTTCCTCATGTCAAACTGCACACAAAGAAAGATGCTGTCCTCTTACAGGGTTTAAGACAGCTCTGCTGAAGAGATAAAACCTGCATACAAACAGGGGCAAACTGGTTCCACAGAACTTCTCCACAAGAATTTGCTCCATGTAGTCCTTTTGAGTTCAGCGTTTACTAAAGATCAAATCCTTTCAAACAAAAACTGGTCATTAACTAGCTTGAAACTACCAAAGGCAGGATCCTATTAGTTATACATCCCATTAGTTCTGCAGCAACAAACAGTGGGCTGGTTGCTGGCAGTGCAGAGTTAATTCTGTTACATGACAAACCAACATATCCAAACAATAATACCAGATCACAAGCTTAACATCAGATTCCTGCTAAAATCCTAAATAAAATCCTGACCTGCGATTTAGGGAACACATGTTTTAAATCCGTGTTAATGCTGTTATGAAATTAAAAAGCTCCAGACTCCAAAACCAGAAAATCAAATTGTACTCATTTGACACATGAGAAAGGAAACCATAAGACTCTCCCAATAAATAAAGAGTGCATGTTTGTGCGCCAACTCTATGTATGTATGTATACCGGAAAATAGTCATTACAGATGAAGAACTACAGTATGTTTAGTCCATGGCATCTCCATATTTTGTCTTCTGGGCTCCTTGTGATTCCTCTGGTTGAGGCACTAAAAGACAAACATAAAGAAAGCAAAATATAGAGGAACACAGCTGCACTCTGTTCTTATATAATCTATCATTACAAAATAACAGAACATGTATTGATACAATTGGTGAAAAAAATAAAAAGTTCATGGTTTAAAATATATTTACTCCAACAGTTTAATTGTATATTTAAGCAACAGGGATCATGAGAGTGAAAGGCAGAGTTCCCACCTGGCGGTGGCGATCTGTCTGGGACTTTGCCGGTTTCGAGCATCAACCAAAGATCCGAGCATTTCTGTGTTTCCCGGAGAGTTATTGCATAACTGCCCAGCGATGATGCCACTGAGAGAGGACAGGGGAGAGGTTACAAGTGAGGCCGCTCAGAGGCTGCAGGAAACCCAACATACAGAGTCCATCCGTCATCCGGTTTTTCAGCGCATTTCAAATGTCTGAATTGTCACCTATTGAAATGAGCAGATTCCACTGAAGAGGATAAGAGAGCTTCTTGTGCAGAGCCTTCTGAATGGCGAAAAGACCTGCAACACCTGCAACAGCAGCACAGACATCATTTCAGTCTCACATTGGGTGCATTCATTTGTTATTTATTTTGTTGATACATACTTCCTGTTGCAAACTTAATTTGTGCTTTGTAGGGGTTATAAAAACTCAGACCGGTTCTTTTTAACTGGGCTTACGTTTCAAAAATAAAGTGAAATTAGTACCATCAGTTTTTGTTTTTTGTAGTACTAAGCTCTTAAATATGCACCGCATATGAGCCACAAAATAAAATACTATACTACTACAAACACCTAAATGAAAACACTTCAAGAAAATGAATACTGTGCTACATCTATGCCAGGGTTTCCCATTTAAGAATTACAGCGCCCTCTAGTGGCATGTGTGTGGATGAGAGGGAGGCAGGTGAAACAGTGAGGCTACAAGGAGCTCCCTCCCAGTGGCAAACAAATTATTAGTTAAAGACAGTTTGTTTCATTCTTATGCGTTTCTACAACTGCAGTAAACCAAAGTCTTGTACTTTAAAATAGCAAAGAACTAAAGCAGCACAAAAGACATTAAAATACAAAAATATCATTACACAACAAAAACCTAAATACAAACTGGGATTACGATTTGAAGTAAGTTCAGGAACCAATTTAGAAAGACTAATATATAGATATGATTATATTCTATTTTATTATTGTATTATTCTATGTCGATTAATAATATTATTAACTAGGTATTATTTGACACACACACACACATATATATATATCAAATAATACCTAGTTAATACGATAGTACAATTTGCCGTACTTTATGATTAAAAAAAGAATATTACCCAGTATAAAGCTCCCAGTCCCCTTCATAAAGGCGTGAGACTGACAAGCAGCGTAGCTTTGTAGCCCCTGAAAAACAGACCAAACACTTTACAGAAAAGCAGATTTTGCTTCATGGCTGAGCCTTCTGGTACATTAGAAAAGTGGCATTGTGTACAGCAGCTGAATATCAGTCTTATTAATTTAATGTCCTCTAAGCTTTTGCAAACTTCCGACAAATAAACAAACCAACAAATTCTTACCGGGTGTTTTGCCGCTATCGCGTCGCCTACTTTCGTCAGACCAAGATTAACCATGCTGTCAAGTGTTACAAAGCTGAAAGCTGATTTTTAAAACCATAAAATCACATAAACTCTTTTCAACATTGTGTACATGTAACTCTGCTGTTTGTACTGATATGAAACAACTTCCGCGTTAAAGACAACAAGCGGAGAAGAGCGGTCTGTTGGAAGCATTGGCGACACCTAAAGGTCGGAGGGTGGTACTGCATTGTGAAGCATTAGCGACGTCTAAAGGTAGAAAGGTGGTACTGCATCATGGACTGACTGATCTGTTGAAGGATGTTGCATCTATCAGGTCCTGCGTCAGGTCCAGGGGTGCAACTACCTACTTTCTGAGGGATATGCAGACACATTACACACCCACAACCCGTTTTATTTTTACCTGTTTACGTGTATATATCTTATTTTATTTATGGAATTATAAAATACAATACTTGATCTTGGATATGGCCTATCAGAACATTTCTGTGGGCCATTCTCAACCATGTACTGCCTCAATGAGTGCCCCATTTTGTGTGGTGAAGGCCATTTGGCCTTGCCCCAGCCCTCTCCTCTGCACCTCTCTGTTCCTCATTCTCCTCTGTGGTGATGGACTTGCCATGTCTGCCTGCACTGATTTTCCCAAAAGGACTAGTTGAATTATTCCTAACCCTATTCAAAATGAATCACTTGGAATTAAGCGGCGGTTCCTACACTTCCAGCTCATATTAGACCAACCTGTCTCCTTCCCCTGTCTGTCCTGATTCTTTCTCTCCAACCTCACAGCTGCATGACAGGAACTTTGTGTTAAGGAGGTTTTAAAGTACAGCAGTCAAACCACGTATAAAAAACTATGAAATTTTAATTTTAAATGATATCCTTGTTGGATGTCAGTTATTGATCGGACGCAGCAGTTGATCAGACTTATCAGACACGTCACAACAGCTCTGTAGTGTTATATCCCAGAGAAGACATTCAAACTCCCAACTTCTTTAATTGATCTGCTTTATGATTCACCATCGAGTTCAACAAATGATTACTGTCTGAACAACAAAATAACCACAAACAAGTTCCTTTAGTTTTCTTGTCATGCATGATCTGTTATATTGTAAATACTGATCATAATAACTGTGTATACACAGTTGTAACTTGTCATTTCACTAGTAACTAGCAGCTTTAGCTATGCTGAATATTTTCAAGCCTCCTCTTGATGCTCTGACAGAACTTACCTGCTGTCTGTCTTTCAACCACTATGAGAAGCTTTTTTCTTTTATCCCTACAACACTTTTATTCTTTTCCCCAGTTTTCTGTTTTGTGCCCCTGAGAGTTTTCTTTTCTGCCTCTCCATCTTTAGCTCCCTGTCATCAGATGACAACATGATTCAAATGAAAACAATCGCGCTCCAGCGCGTGCTAGAGGGGGGTCTTCAATAGATTTGTTCTTGTTTTTTAAAGGCATGACTTTTTCATACTGTTCATCTGCTAAAGTAAAAAAAAAGGAATAGTGCATTTTAATCAAAGTGGTTAAGTTGAATTTGATTAGCAGTATTCTGTAGTTTTTTTTTTAATCATACTGTTGCTTAATACAACAAAACATGCTTATTTCGGCTGTTTAAAATGATCTGAAAAGATTAGATTCATAATAAAACAATGGTGCAGTTCAAACAACACCCAAATTTAATTTTAAAGTGTAATGTGCAAGAAAAAAAAACACTAGACAACTAACAATAAAATACGCATTAATTTGTAAATTGATCCTGACTGAAAACATTCCAGACATTGCTGTTCTTGTATTGTTTTTGCCAGATATGTATTCAAACAATAAACAATTTTAAAAGGTTAAATAGAAATTCTGCCACTAGATAGTCTCAAGTCTTTTGCTTTTACTGCCATCATTCAAATCTTCAGCTGTTCCATGCAAAGGCCTGTAACTTAACCCAAGTTCAAATTAGCAAACGAGCCAAATTTAAAAATTTGTGCACGTGATAAGAGCCTAATACATTTAGCAGAGTATAGTTTTATCATTTTGCATTTCAACTGGAAATATTGATCTTTTTATGCCAATTATGTGGTATTTCCAGCTGCATTATTCCAGATACATTAGGACTGACTATTACATGATTGACTCGGAAGATTTCCAGTCATTTTGTTTAATTACGTTAAAATGATTTCATTTTCATTTTCAGCATTCATAATACGGCACTTGACTTTCATTAAAAATGGACTGGGGCAGTTCTCCTTCTTCTTCTTGTTGGATGTTTGAAACCAGACAATAATAATAATAATTTAATCAACATAACTTTATCATAAAAACAAGCCCCTTTATAACTTTCTCTTTTTTTCGTGAAATGGTTTTATATTTGTTTGCCTAAAAACATTTTTTGTTTGTTTTGGGAAGACGATCTTATTGAGCTGACCGGCAGATGGCAGCACGGGGCCTCTCTTGGCCCAGTCTACCGGAAATTGGGCAAGCGAAGAAGAAAATGAATTTCCCTTGCATGAGGTTGGCGGGTTGTTAGTTGCATGTGAATGTTGGACGTTTTTGTTTAAATTTGCCGCTTAATTGTCAAATACAGATTGTCGTCCAAATAAGTCAGTATCACGCGGAACATTTTCAGCCGGGTAAAGGAACGAGTTTATTTAAATAACTTTAA
Source organism: Kryptolebias brasiliensis (assembly GCA_028566095.1). Taxonomy (NCBI): domain Eukaryota; kingdom Metazoa; phylum Chordata; class Actinopteri; order Cyprinodontiformes; family Rivulidae; genus Kryptolebias; species Kryptolebias brasiliensis. Next base: position 15,869,242 of record JAOXNZ010000038.1, read on the forward strand.
TTCTCCGTTCATTTAGTTATTAGCTTGCATGCTAAACGATACAGTTATACTGCTAACCGGAGCTAACGTTGGCTAACACTGACTGAATCAGTCGTGTTGAGTTCACTGGTGATAAAGCTCCGGGTTATCTGCATTTTTGTTTGTTTTAGTTTTTCTGTTTTCTCTACAGATAAGTCAGCGGTGATTGTCTCAGCCATGCCGTCCGCCTCTGGACCCAGCAGCCCTGCAGCTGCGCTCGCAGAAGCTTTGGACAACTCTGCCCGTCTGATAGACAAACACCTGCAGGACGATCGCTGCTTTCCTGACCTGTCCGAGCTGCTCAGCGTCCCTTCACACAGTAAGTCCTGTGTTTAGGCAGCTGCCTGACTGCTCACATTTATGGCTTTTACTGGAATGGTAGGCGAGGGACAAGTGCAAGTTTAAATGGTTAATTTTGTACAATCCTGTAATCACAAACAATGGAGAATCAAAGCTGAATGCTGTGCTTAATTGTCGATTTTGTTGACAGACATGCCATCCCTCTCTGGAGTGTCAGACATGGACTACCCTCTCCAAGGACCCGGCTTGCTCAGTGTACCAAACCTCCCAGAACTCAGTGCGGTCCGAAGAGTCCCTCTGCCACCTGAGCTGGTGGAGCAGTTCGGCCGTATCCTTTTTTACTCATTTGTAAAACGCTAATCCAAACCTTTCAGACAGACCCAGATGTTTCCACAATACGCCGCTTCTTATTTTGCTGGTTAAGAAATCCCAAGTTTCAGCTTAACTAGTTTTTTATAGATATGCAGTTCAACTGCATGATGGGAGTTTTTCCTGAGATCTCCCGAGCGTGGCTCACAATTGACAATGACATCTTCATGTGGAATTATGAAGATGGGTGTGTATCTTTTATATTATTGAATATCAGCATAATTATTGCATTGGCTTGTCTGAAATGCACACATGGGTCACTTGAATGTAGTTTTTGTTTTCACTGAATTAATTTGAGCTTTTGTATACGTTAAATTTGTACTCATGACAGCTGTCTTGACTTCTCGGATGTGTTTTTTGCAGAGGGGATGTAGCCTACTTTGATGGCCTAATTGAAACTATTCTAGCCGTGGGTCTTGTTAAACCAAAACAAGGTATGACCGATGAATTATCATTGTTGATTTTTATTTAATCGTTCATTTTTTTTGTAAACTGGAGTTGTTTTTGTCTTCTCAGGGATTTTACAGCCACACATTCACTACCTCTTGGTGTTGGCCACTTCTGTGGATGTAGTGATCCTCGGCCTCAGCTTCCCGAAGGGTCATGTTGGTGAGTCATTCTTTATTAATGGGGCTGTTGCATTTCTTAGCAGTATGAAAATGATGCTGTAGAAAGCAGAGGTTTCCTTTCTACAAAATTACCAGTTTGTTATTGTGGTAAATCCTGTCATTCAGTTTCAAGAAATGAATAAAACTTTAATAGAAACAACCAAAAGCTACATGTTTCAGTTTATGTATTAAAATATGGCCAAGCAAGCGGCTGATATCAGTCAAGCAATGAATGCATAGTCACAAAGACTCATTTTCTGTACAAGTTCATGTCATAAAGTAATACTTTCCTTCTGTGTGTGCCACTTTTATTAACATCAGAGTGAAAGTTAATAAAGTTTGTGTTTGTCTTTTGTTTTAGGACTGAACGACAGCATGTCTGGTGGGATGCAGCTGCTTCCAGACCCCCTGTTCTCAATCCCCACAGACAACACCTACATCCTGTCAATCACCTCCACAGACCTGGGACGCATCTTCATGGCAGGAAAAGATGGCTGCCTCTATGAGATTGCTTACCAGGCAGAGGCAGGGTGGCTCAGTCAGCGCTGTAGGAAAATCAACCACTCTAAAAGCTCTTTGTCCTTCCTCATCCCCTCTGTGCTTCAGTTCTCTTTTTCTGAAGATGGTGAGAGGAGGATACAACCTGTGAATGGGGTGAAACATCACTGATCTGATTAAACCACTTCTGAACATTTTCTTGCCTCTGTTCTCTACAGATCCCATTGTGCAGATTGCAATCGATAATACTCGAAACGTACTCTTTACACGCTCTGAGAAAGATGTCCTACAGGTAAAACATGTATCTGGTTGTCAAGGTAAACCATACATGTAATGACCATCAGGAGCTGAAGTGTTTTTTTGTTTACTTTTCAGGTGTATGACCTGGGTGGTGATGGTCAAGGTATGAGTCGTGTGGCAACAATGTCCCAGAGTTCCATAGTAGCAGCTGCAGGAAACATTGCCAGGTATGCCTGTGCTTTTCTGTTTGACGTGTGATCAACTCTTCTCACTGAAATAATTGTGGCCTTTTGTTTTGTCTCTGTATTCAGGACAATCGATCGTTCTGTGTTCAAACCCATCGTCCAGATCTCTGTCATTGACAGATCAGAGTCCTCAGATTGCCATCTGCTCGCCGTCACTCATGCAGGTAAAGATTAGCAGGTGTAACATTGAAATAATAATGTGTAAAATACATTGTTTGCATTGTCTGATGTGGTGTATTTGCAGGTGTGCGTCTGTACTTCACCACCACACCTTTTGCGCCTCAGCATCAGAAGAACATAGCAGTTCGCCCAAGCCTGCTTGCTTTAGTCCACGTCCGTCTTCCACCAGGGTTTTCTGCTTCTTCCACTTTGCAGAAACCCTCGAAGGTCCACAAGGCTCTACACAGCAAAGGTGAAAGACCAGACGGCGGTCAAACTTTTACTTTTTGAGTTTTGTAATCATCTTTCATTCTAACAAATCTAAAATCTTACAGGTGTTCTGCTCATGGCTGCTTCTGAGACAGAAGACAGCGACATTCTGTGGTGCATCAATCATGACTCCTTTCCCTTTAAGAAACCCCTGATGGAGACACAGGTTTGTACATCAGAAGCCAACACTGAGCTGAAATGTTAAAGTCAGGAAGCCTCTCAGTAAAACAGCTTTCTTTTTTGGGGGCTAGAATGAAACTCTGAAACATGTTACAATAGGCCTCTCTTTCTTGTTTGTTGCCCTGCAGATGATGTCTAACGTTGATGGACACTCTTGGGCTCTTTGTGCCATCAATGAAGAGAGGCCTCCTAAGTTTTATACCCCTTTGAACAAGGAACAGATCCCCATCACTGATTCACCTGTGGTTGTCCAACAGCACAATATCCCTCCACAGAAGTTTGTCCTTCTGTCAGCAAAGGTTAAAGTCATAACTTATCATGTTGCTTTGTTTAATCCTGTTCTGACAGGAAAAAGAGTCTTAGACTGTTTGTTGTCCTTTTAGGGAAGTCATATCTTTCAGAAACTGCGGCCAGTAGACCAGCTTCGTCACCTCCTGGTCAGCTGTGCCGGAGGAGAAAGTGAGGAGATCGAACGCTTCTTCAAGCTGCACAGGGTAAAATACATTAAGAGTTACCGTGTGATGTTTAATCTTCATATCCTAAGCATGTAGTCTTAAACTTGTGCATGGCAGATATCCATAATTATTATCAGGCACATTTTCCACACGCACTTATAAAAGTTTTAATGTTACCCTGTTTGTTCAGGAGGAGCAGGCTTGTGCCACAGCATTGATCCTGGCGTGTTCCAGTGCTGCTTCTGACCGGGAGGTCTCACAGTGGGCCACCAGAGCGTTCTTCAGGTCAGATGGGGATTTTTACATTCATATCTTCATGATTATTTACATTATGTGCAAACTAAAGGCTGTTTTTGTTGTTGTTGGGATTAGATATGGAGGAGAAGCACAGATGAGGTTTCCTGCAGCCATGACAACACCCAGCACCGTTGGACCCGTAATGAGCTCTCCAGCACCTGGTACTTTAGCGAGTAATTCGTCGTGTTTATTTGGCTTCATGTGTTCACGATGAAGACCTGAAGCCTCATACTGCATCTCATGTTGACACAAGTAAATAGGATATAAATACTAATCTGAATGTTTATTTGAATAGAAGATCAAGATTTCTTTTCAATTCCGTCCCCAGGTGTTTTACCCCCTGCGCTAGCGACACCTTTCGCTCCGATGCAGTTCGGATCGGCCCCGATCACGCCCATGTCAGCTGGCCCAGAGGTGATTTTCTCTGGAAAACACAACAGCATCTGCATCTACTTTGCTCGCATTCTCGGGTAATTAAACACAGTTTTCTGGGTCATAGCTTAAATATGTGGGCACATTAATATTCAGAGCCCTGGAGGCTGGTGTTGACGATGTTCTTTAACTTTGTCTCCCTTTTCCTGTTCACTGCTGTCACAAATCTAACAGGAATATCTGGGATGGAAGCCTTGCTGTAGAGAAAATCATAAGCAAAAGAAATCAGGCAGTCAGTATTGTAAGTATCACAAGTACATACTAATTACAAACCCGAAAAGAATAGGTAGTTTTCTAAGATGGAACAAAACTTCTTTAATTAACCTTTAATTAACAAATACAGGGACGAAATAAATTATATTTTGTGTCTTTACGAATCAGCTTCATTGTATTTATACAATATAAACTAATCTAGAATTTGAAGGCAGCAACATAATGTAAATCAGTAATTTAACAAAGTACTAATTAGTCTTGTTGCATATTAGAAAACCTTAGTTTTTTTGGGCGGGGAAATGGGTTTTTCATATTTATTCAAAGCACTTGAATACAGATTATTTTCAGGTTTTATTCTCACTACTTGTTATTTGTTTTGTCTGCACAGCTGGAAAGCACCATCAGCTCATTAGAGTTGGAATTAGTCCTTCTGGAGCTCAAAGGTTTACAGGAGTTCCTTGACAAAAACTCTCAGCTCAGTCCTTCATCTCTTGGCGCTGCAAGGTAAAAGCTCTTCTTCTGCTAGAAATGTTTGACAGTGAGTTTCTTGGTGTGTTAAGGCCTTATTAGTGCTTTTCTGTAGCAGCAGGGTGCGGGGGAACCCTTCCTGTTAAGATTTTAGGACCAAAAGAATTCTGTGGCACACCTTTCCACATCGACACTTGTTTAAACCAATGGCTTTCTCTTTGTGATGCTATAGTTTATTTAAGTAACCTTTTCCAACATCGGCTTCAAATTTAGGACGAAAAATTTCTAATAAGTCCTGGGTGCAGATCTTTTCTTTAAGAGGCTGCATACTCTTTCTCTAGAGCAGGGTCAACTAGGAACAAAAAAAATTAAAAATTACATAAAAAATACTTTGTAGATATAAACCTTTATGTTGCTCTTCTGATCAGAACTTCACTTTCGACAAAAATTGGAGTGAAGTTGGTTCTTTAATAGTAAGGCACAGGGAACTTAAAAAAAAATCCAAAATGTCCCGTGTTCTGCTTCCTGTTAGTTTCAGCTCCCCTGCCAACCTGCAGCAAAGGTTGCTGGGATTTATGCGTCCCGATGGAGCCAGCTCTCAGCAGGTCCAGCAGGAACTTCAGAGGAAATATCACAGTGAGTTTTGAGCTCAGTGCTTGCAAAACAAGTTTGCAAACAAGGAAAGACATATTTACTTTGTATTCAACACTTTCTACTAAGCACCGCTATGTTTAATCTTTTTTTTTTTCCAGCCAAGGCTCAGGTCTATGAGAAAGTGTCTCTGCAGGGAATCCAGCAGTTGGTGCATCGCTCTTATCAAACTCTGGCGCTGTGGAAGCTCCTCTGTGATCATCAGTTCAGCCTCATTATGTCTGAGCTGCCAAAGGTACTTTTGGATCGCAAACAGATGCTCACATGTTTGTGCAGTAAAGCCAGAAACCTGCTGCTCCATGAGCGCTACATATTCTACCTTTTGTTTTGTTTTTACAGGAGTTTCAAGAGCAGATGAAGGGGGCAAGTTTTAAGGACGTAGTGATCCGGGGCAGGGAATTATCTGGAGCGCTCATCACGGGGCTTATTAATGCCTACATCAAAGATAATGCCTCTGTGGACGCCATCAGCAACCACCTGAGGGACCTCTGTCCACTGCTGTACAGCAGCGATGACAGCACTTGCTCCAAGGTACGCACACATCAAAAGTGTAATAAATGCATAAATTTATCAGAGCTTTATTGATGTCACCTTTGTAATGTTCTTTAACGTCATCTTTTGCGTCTTGTTTTTGCCTCCTTCTCCACCCGTCTAATTTTCAAGATCATTTTAAGTGCAACAAAGTCCTGCACTCATGCGATATTGATCAGCCCACATTGATTTATGTGTCTCGGTAAACTGAATTTGATTTTGTCTCCCCCCCCCCACACACTTAGGCTAATGAGTTGCTGCAGAGCTCCAAGCAGATCCAGAACAAGGGCGATAAAGAGAGAACACTGAGAGAGTCTCTGCGGCTCTACCAGCAGATCAGCCAGCACACCGATCTGCCGCTTGTTTGCTCGCAGTACAGACAAGGTAGAGACGCGAAAGACACTGTTTTTATTGTGGGTGCGTTACGCTTGCTAATGCCGTTTACCTTCGCAGTGCGTTTCTATGAGGGAGTTCTTGAGTTGTGTCTCACAGCGGCAGACAAAAAGGATCCACAGAGACTTGGGCCCCACTTCTACAAGAACGGGGAGCCTGAGGACGACAAAGTGGGCCAGCAGGCCTTCCAGGAAAGGTAATGTCATCAGGAAGTACAACAAAACTCATCCACATCTGGGTTGGCTGTTTTTTTGTTTTGTTTTTCTTTTTAAATCTTTCTGTATCTTTTTGTTTTTCCAGACTTTCTTGTTATAAGTGCATCACAGACACAATGCAGGAGTTGGTGAACCAGAGCAAAGCTGCTCCTCAGTCCCCCAGCGTCCCCAAGCAGCCTGGACCCCCTGTCATGACCTCCGACCCCAACATGCTCAGCAACGAAGAAGCTACAGCGCATGTGAGTTTAAAAAAACGGACAGTTTATGCTAATTTCCTTCCACCGCTCTGTACATAATCTGCATTTCTAATGAAGACCTGTCATCCCTCCGTAGTGTGAGCAGATGCTTGGTCTGGCCCAGAGGTCTCAGGACGAACTGTTTCACATCGCCCTGTACAACTGGCTGATTCAGGCCGACCTGACTGACAAGCTGCTCGAGGTATTCTGTTCACGCATGCGTATTTACTCCTGTCCAGTCATAGATTTCAATACAGAGTGTTTTTAAGAGCATGAAGGAATTTTCATTCACGTCTGCACAACCCAAAAAAATCCCTTTTATTAATTCTGTAAAAACTGATTCTAGTTAAAAATGTCTTTCAAGTCATGAAAATTTCTTGTGTAACATTCGAAGAAATCAGTTTCTTTCCAAAACTGCCATGTCACTGTAGTATCTCTGAAAAGAAACCAAACAATGAATTTAGAGCCGAGTTTTATTGTTTTTTATCTTCTGGAGCTTTATAATGATGGATAATGTATTCAGTTGGTTGCAGTTTTTAGGTTTTTGCTTGTAGATTTAAAAAAAATTCTTCAAACTGGGCATTTAAGGTCTAGGTTGCCTCGTTTAAGACCTAGGTTTCCTTTCAAGCTCTCCTATACCCAGATGTTGCATCAGTTGTCATTAAATTAAGTAATAGTATGAAAACTGTAAATAAGGTGCTGTCAACTTTGCACCTTAGATTTTATTTAACCCACATTCTTCCAAGATTTATTTATTTATTTTTTAAATCCAATTTTTTTGCTGGTTTTTCCTTTTTTCAGGTGAATTCTCCATATCTTGAAGAGCATCTGATGCATATGATCAAACAGGACCAGAGTAAAGTTCACAATATGGACCTCCTGTGGCGCTACTACGAGAAGAATCGTAACTTTGGCAAAGCAGCTCACGTACTGGCCCGCCTCGCTGACATGCACAGGTTTAAACACAATGACATATCATTTATAAATCTACACTGACCAATCGCCACCGTTTCTCTCAGCAAATCATTAATACACGTGTGTGTGTGTGTGTGTGTGTGTGTATATATATGTTTGTTTTCTGTTCATGTAGCACTGAGATTTCTCTGAAGCAGCGTTTGGAGTACATCGCTCGAGCCATCCTGTCCGCGAAGAGCTCCTCCTGCATATCTGCTCAGGCTTCTGACGGGGAGTTCCTTCACGAGCTCGAGGAAAAGATGGAGGTGCTTTGAGTCGATTGGTGACGACTGAGAGAAATCTTAGCAGGAGTTTCAGCAGACTGCCCATTGCTTATGTATCTCTCTTTTTTTTTTTTTTTTTTCTTTCACTCTCTCCTAGCTTGTGCGCATTCAAGTGCAGATCCAGGAAACACTAATCAGACAGTACTCGCATCATCCCTCAGTGAAAAATGCCATCTCCCAGCTGGACTCTGAGCTCATGGACATCACAAAAGTCCGTTGAATATCAGATTAATGATGGTATAAATGTATTTCTTTTTTTAAACGTGGCTTCTTGTTTTTGTCGTGCAGCTCTACGGAGAATTTGCTGACCATTTCAAATTGTCTGAGTGCAAGCTGGCCATCATCCACTGCGCAGGACACTCTGATCCAATTCTGGTTCACTCCTTGTGGCAGGAGATCCTGGAGAAAGGCGAGGGCAAAGCATCAACATCCTGCAAAACGTTGCTCTCTTGCCCTCTTCCTGCTTTGTTTACACGTAATGAGCGTTTTGTCTTCCAGAGCTGGCAGACAGCGTGGCCATGAGTCCAGCGGACAGGATGAGGTCTCTGAATCTGAAGTTGGTATCGCTCGGGAAGATCTATGCTGGAACGCCAAGATATTTCCCTCTGGGTAGGCTTTAATCATATTCCGCTTTAGCCTTGCGAGGTTTATTCAGCCTGCTATTTACAATTTTGTGAGCATTAATATAATTAGCCCTCCTTTTTGCATAATTCATCCCCCGTACGTCTCTGGGGCGCAGATCTGTTTAAACCAAACAGCTGCTCATGCTCTTAATTATCCTCCTTTTACAGCCGGCGAGTTCAGACTTGTCTTATCTGTGGAGACATTGATTCATTTTATATACATCCTCGGTAGTTGCGGGTGCGCACGCCATCATTCGCGGACACGATGAGCGCGCGGCGTTAACAAGCGCTGCTGTGATTGCAGAGTTCCTGGTAAAGTTCCTGGAGCAGGAGGTTTGCCGACTGAACTGGGACGTGGGGTTCGTCACGTGCACTATGCTGGAGATCGGGGTCCAGCTGCCACGGCTTCTGGAGGTTTATGACCAGCTCTTCAAATCTCGGGTACACGCATCCCTTTGTCGTAGTTTGCACTAAACACACGAGCGAGCAGGGACTAAAGTTTCTCACACTAATAAAAATGCTTTCCTGTAGGATCCCTGCTGGCAGCGATTGAGGAAACCTCTACATTTAGTGGAGTGTATCCATGTGCTTCTCTCAGGATATGTCGAAGACCCCAGCAGAGTACCAACCTATGACAGGTGAGCACCGTTGGTTCAGCCGCAGGCCTGTAGTGGGCGTTGTGTTCACATTTAGAAGTGTTTTATGTAGTAGGGGGAATTGCCTCGCTTGACCTGCATTTTAAATTCAAGAACCTTCTGTTTGAGCTACTTCAGCTCCTTCCATTTTAACTAAAGGAATCTTGAGCTCAACTAAGCTCTGGGAGGATATTTCTCCAAGTAAAATGACCTTAGACCTTAAAGGTAATTGAAAAGATTCTGGCTTTACAGTGACAGCAGCAGAATGGTTCTGTTTTGAGATTTTCTCTAAGTTTCGATTACTTTAGAGCAGAGCAAGTTTTCAAAGGCCTAACGTCTTTATTAAACTTTTAAGTTCGAGTTTTCAAAAGCTATTAGTTTCTTTCTTTGTATGACTAACTAAGATCATTTAGTCTGAAAACATTTGTATGAATTAAATAAACAGTTTTAAACAATCACTTAGGAGGTATAAACCCTGCACATAGAAGCTCAGCTGAATTGAAAGCATTTAACCAGTTTGGGACTTACACCGTGTTAATGTTGTGTACTAATTCCCAGGCGCCGATTCACTAACGTGTGCCTCGACAACATCTGCGGATACCTCGTGGAACTGCAGTCTTTGAGCCCAAACTCAGCCCTTCAACAAACCATCGGCAACTTTAAATCTCTGCAGGCAAAGCTGGAGAAACTCCACTGACATCATGAACGAGGCCGCCGACTGCTGGATCTTAAACCTCCGACCTTAAGCACACAGCTGATTGGAAAGTGGGACAGTCAGCTGGCACGCCTCAACAATGTTTATATTCCACAGCGGGGTTCGCATCATCTTTTAAACGTGTGTGTGTGTGTGGGGGGGGTCAAAACTACTTGTTTTGCGAGTCGAAGCACATGAAACCTTTTGATAAAAATGCAGACGCTCGAAAAGACAAGTTTTATAACTTATTTGATACAGTTTTGTTAGTTTATGCTGAAGTAGAACTTTAAAGAAATGTAGTAAATTTGTATTGCGTGCAAATGGATATCTAAAAAAAAAAGGGGGGGGGTGGAGATGGGGAATTGTGTTTTCAATACAATAAACAAAAATAGTTTGCTTATATTGGGGGGAAAACACAAGTTTTTGTTCCAGATATGGTATTTTTTTATGATTAAAATTGACAAAATTACATGAGTCAAGCCAGGATTTTGACTTGTTGACAGTTCAGTGTTGTAATTATGTACATAACGTCTTCTGCCAAAGCTCGTTCACACACTCATGCCATTTTGTAAAAACCTTAGTAACTATTTTGATTGCAGAACATTTTTTAAAACTTGGTGCTGTTCATAGTTCCAGCTGTACTAAAATAATCTGGCTTTGAGGGGAAAACAATAAAACATTTTTATGAAGATATTAAAATGGTCTTGCCTTCTGTGGGTAACTGGGACACACTTGACAGACATCCTGGTGTTTTTAAATCCAGCCATGTGTGTGAAATGTTCATAATTAACAGAAAGAAGCATCAGATGTTGTTAATGTGACTTTGGTTTTGCAATTATCCTTCATTTAAAGCAGCACTCCGGGTTTCTCGCTGTCATCACTAACAAGGCACTAATTGCTGAAGGTCTCCAATTAGCCGTGTAGCTCAAGTACACAATTATGTATAATTTTTATGCTCATGAAAAATAAACAAATCTTGTCTTGTTGCTGAGTTGGGTTTTTTTTTTTTTTTTTAGAGAAGTGAACATAGATTCCAGTAAGGTCTAACCAAAACAAAATGTACAAAGTGAAACATGAGTGTTAAATTTTATTTCTTTTTTTTTTATTAAAACATTTAAACTAATCTTTATAAGCTCGGCTTTAATCCTCTTAGTGTTTTTTTTTCTTTATGAATGTAGAAATCATTTATTTGTATGCTTTATAAATCTGATTATTTACTTATTTTTAAAGCTGGAAAGTAAAACACTACAACTCAAAAGTGATTCAAAGCACAATAAATGATACATATTTATGTTTAATGCAGTTGCTCTCATAGGGAAAAAGACAAATAGAGTAAACGTTTCAGATTATTTCATCAAAACCAACCTAAAACTTTGTTCATCAGAGTGTAGAATAAAAACCAAAGCTATGCTGCGGAACTCCAGCGTAAAGAGATCGGGTTTCATGTTCAGACTTAAAACAACACAAAGGTCCTGAAAAACACTCTGGTTTTAGCTGGAACACTGGGCTATGGATCAACTTCCTATTTTTCCTCAGTTTAAGGACTTGACCTGCAGGCCTTTTAATGTAATAAAGGAAGAAAAATGCCAAAGAGTCAACTTCTAAGTAATATCAAAAAGCGATAAAAGTGCAACAATTGCTAAGCGCAAAAAATCACAGTGTTTGCAGTCGGGCCAAAAGACGGGATGTGACACCAACAGCTGGTCTGAGACCAATACAGAAACAGAGCATTAGTCCATCTGCTCCATGTGCCACTCAGCCATTAATATTTTTTGCAGGGGCAGGAAAGTTTTTTCACGCCGTGTAAAAATATGTAGGGGATGATACTGGTGTAGGACGAGGCGATGTAGCTGGCCACCTCCACCACCACGGAGGACGCGTGGATGCTGCTGGAGATACGCAGCAGCAGATGAGTCAGCCAGCAGAGCAGAACCACACTGGCTACAGCCACCACACTCTTGGCTGCCCTCGCCTGAGGGCTCGAGTTGTGGCTCTGCTTAGACGGCTTCTTGGCGGCTGTGGACAAGCGCGGCTGAGGTCGGACCCGGCAGTCTGTCTGGCTGTTTGCTGAAGGGCTCCCTTGACTCTGTTTGTGCCTTTGGTTTCGGAGCAACGTGACAACAATCTGAGCACTTGCGATTATGATTCCTGCAAGAGGGAAAGCGTTGGCCACGATTAAAAAGGCTATCTCGTGGGTTTGCCTGGAAAGTGCATCGGGGAAGACCTGGATGCAGTCTTCGTGGCTCTCGTTTGTCCTCTCCACAGAGGCGAAGAAGAAGTTAGGGAGGCTAAAGGTCGTGGCCAGCATCCAGCTCCCTACCAGCAGAGAGCCCACCAGGCGCAGGCTGTCCAGTTGCACCGGTGCACCGCCACGTTTGAGGGACCCAACCAGCTTCTGGTGCCAGAAAGCACTGATGAAGAGGGTTGTGAAGATGCTGCTGGTTTCCGAGAGGTCAGCGCAAAAGTGAAAGACGCCACAGAAGATTTCCCCCAGGAACCACCGTCCAGCAAAGTCAGCGGTGGTGTCAGGCAGGTCCACCAGGTAGTTGGTGATGAGGTTGGAGACGGCCAGGTTCATGAAAAGAACCTCGTTGGTCCGAATTTCAGATCTCTGCTTGGGAAGAGAGATTAGAGCCAGCCAGCTGTTTCCCAGGATTCCTGCCATGAACATGAACGCTCTGATGATGGATTCAATCAACTTATCTGCACCCATAGTTCACCAGAGCCACCTCTTCTACAGGATAGAAGAGGTTTCACAGAGGAGGTCGGAACGTCTGAAGGAAGCTTTTGGCTTTTATAGAGGAAGGATAAGGAGCCCAAGCCAATCGCTGAGGAGGTTGAACATCTTTTCATATGAAACCTTCATCAGGATGTTTCACCAGGAGGGAGGGGTATTTTCAGATGACAGGCACTCCCAAATAAAGCTTCCTCATGGAAGAATTATATAAAAAGGGCCCCAGGGCAAAGACACATCTTAGCCACCAAGTCTTCTAATGAAGGAGCCATACTCCAGAACTGACAAAGCTACACACACACACAAAGTAGAGTCACAGGAATATAATTTGTGGCAGTCCATTGTCTCTATATAAAACATCCAAATTTTTTTTTTGCACAATTTTCACACTTTTGTGATCAGTCTTAATATTTCTAATGCTATCACATTACTCTAATTTATGTGACTGATGTGTGTTTTTAATGGTAACTTACAACCACATGTGGATTATTTTACAGCTCTTTGTGGCAGCTTTAAGTGTCTTTGCTTTCTGCTCTTTTGTTTCATTATTTTACATCTCATTTTGGTCATTTAGTAAAGTTATTATAACTAAGTGTCTCTTTGCAGTTTGTGCAGTGTTTAATGACTGATTAGACAAATGGAAAAATGCACTGACTTGAAGACAAATGCACTGATGTGTCATCAAATCAAAAAATTAAAGCCATTATTAATGTTTAAATTTAGCCCATTGAAGAAGAGTTCCTAATGTGAGAATAAAACCCACAAAAAACAAAAACTATTAACAGTAAAGCTGGGGGTTTCTGAAGCAATGTGAGATGGAAACATTTAAAAGTGACTGGTCCAGTCAGCCCCTCGAGGTCTTACCTGGGCTCAAACTTGTAACAACAGGATCACAAGACAGCAGCACTGACCACCAGCAGCCCCCATTTTTAGCATCCTCTAAACAATGGATTATATATATCACCAGGACACTTTTCCAAAACACTAATGGCTGAAATGAGTTTCCTCCATAGGGTGGCCGGGTTCAGCCTCAGAGATGAGGTGAGGAGCTCTGTCATCCTGGGGGAGCTCGGACTCGGAGTACAGCCGCTGCTCCTCCTCATCGAATGAGTCAGCTGAGGTGGTTCGGGCACCTGATTAGGACGCCACCAGGACGCTTCCCTTTGGAGGTTTTTTGGCCATGTCCCACTGAGAAGAGACCTTGGTGCAGACCCAGAACTCTCTGGAGGGATTATGTATTCTCTCTGGCTGACCACAGATAAGCAGTAGAGGATGGATGGATGGATGGATGGATGGATGATGGATGGATGGATGGATGGATGGATGGATGGATGGATGGATGGATGG
>JAOXNZ010000038.1:15923538-15940293 GCA_028566095.1 Kryptolebias brasiliensis
TTTTCTGCTCCTGTGCTCCCGTTTTTTTTTTTTTTTTTTCCATCTAATCTCTGCTGTTGTTCTTTCTTCTTCTCTCTTCCAATCTGCATTCATCAGAAGAGTGGTTCAGTCAAGGTCAGTTCGCTTGTTATGCCTGAATGGTTTCAAAGCAGCAATAATGGGAATCTGCACCGCATTGAGTTTGCTGATGTTGTCTATATCTGTGGACTGATAAATTGAAAACTGCTGTCTTGTGTGCATGTTGTGTATCTGTGATGTACAGGTTGGAAAAAGGGATTTATGGACAGAAAATACAGTACATTGGACTTGCCAAAACGTACAGAACTAATAAAAGGTATATCTTTAAGAAAATGTAACAATTACCTTAACACTGCATTTTAAATTCATCACAAACGCTCCAGTAAGCAAAGCAGGCTTTATATTAAGTTATTACTAATGTGAGCATCCTATATAATAAAACGCTTCCGTGATGTTTTCTAATCATCATGTTGTAATATAGTCAAGTGTCAGGGCAGTACCTGCTCTCTGTGCTGTGATAGTTACTGTGTAAGCATGACATTGGTGCAATCATTTAAATGCAACACCACACACCAGCACCTGCACCACTTGTGGACAATTTGATTACTAAAGTGAAATGGCCCCAACATCTGATACCAAATTATCTGGAGAATAACGGAAATATAAAGCCGCCAATTTTGCTCCAAACGCTCCATGTTTCATTCACTTCCCATGTCTCCATTCGCTTCCGTTACACTACTTCTACATTATGTCTAGTTCTCGAATAACCTTTCGTTGCCATGAACATGGTATGAATAAGGGAACGAAAGAAACATTGTGCTGCTGCAGGCCTGAGGCTCCGACTGCCATTAGAGTCGAGATCAGAGCTTAGCTAATGCCTCCCACGCTGCAGCCAGCGAATGCAAATCAGAATGACAATCATGTTACGGTTCAGGGTCAGCCTGATACTATAATACTTGTCAGCTGCCTCCACTGGATCAATGCAAAAAAGAAACAAATCTACTGGAATTGTAGTGCTCGTCAGTTGCAGTTTTAGTTCAGTGTAATTCATCTGTATAGATTTAGCCACTAACCTATTAACTTAAGCTGACTTAAATACAGAAAATCCACAACATAAAACCATTTTTTAAACAAAATGCCATGAGTTTAGGAAAATAATACATTTTTTGCGATGGTAAATAATCGCGTTATGCTTTGTTTCTGTTCAAGGCTTGGAGCTGCTGTACCAGCCAGAGGTGGTGAGGCTTTACCTCTTTCTTCTCACCTGCAGTCACAACCACAACACCCTGGAGGCAGCTGCAGGAGCACTGCAGAACCTCGCTGCAGGACACTGGGCTGTGAGTAAACAGAAAAGTTCAAAGCCATTTTTCAAGCTCGTAAATAGAGGGGCTGCAAGTATGCAGAGGACTTCAAGTCTAGTTGCCCTTGTTCGGACGTCGCATCTGAAACGGAGTTCGTTTCAATGCACTGCTGAGAAGGAGCATTTATTTTAGGTGAGGTCACCGCGGCACGGCTGCTGTCACAGTTTGTAAAATGGCCTCTTGCAGATCGACGACGACGTGCACCTTCGACAGCATCGCCACTGCCTCTGCCTCTGCCTCTGCCTTTCAAGCTTGAGGAGAGACTTAAAATAGATTTGCACTGGAACAAAGCTTAATAAGTGAGTTCAGCACGAATGTGTCTGCATAGTGCAGGGTCAAACAAGACGACTTCTCTGGGGCCGGACTTGGAGGCGTGCCTGCTCAGGGCTTTTCTTCTCAGCTGGTTGGTTTTGTTTCTGAGGCACTGTCATTAATCAACTTAATGTAAATGGGCGCTGACCTTGTCCTCAGCCTTCAAGATCAAGAATAACTTTGGCTCTTTACTGAGTTTTCCCCTGAGTGGCTCCATATGCCTTCTAAATAAAGTGCTTAGTCAAACTGTGAAATATCCCTTCACACAATACCATGTAAGGATGGGTTCTTATTGATCTCTTTTTGCATTTACTCATATGTTTATTTGTATTTCCTTCTGTGGTCATATTACCTGTGGATGTGAAGATCTCTTCAAAATCAAGGTTCTTCCTCAGCCAACAGACTCTTCTGTGTTTCCTGCTCGCAGTGGTCCAGCTACATCCGGGTGACAGTGAGAAAAGAGAAAGGGCTGCCAATTTTAGTGGAGCTGCTTCGCTCAGATGTGGACAAAGTTGTGCGAGCGGTGGCCATCGCTCTTCGCAACCTGGCCATCGACAGAAGAAATAAAGACTTAATTGGTACAGAGCTATAACGCTTGCCCACATATATATAAAGCTCCACGCCCACTCGCTCACACTAACTGCATCTTTTTGTGCCTGTCCGCTGTCTCAGGGAGCTACGCTCTGAGGGACCTCGTTGCCAATCTGCCTTGTGGACAGCAGCATCCTGTGAAGAATCTCGAGGGAGACACAGTGGTGTCCATTCTGAACACAATCTATGAGATCATCACCGACAACCCTGAGAACGCTCGGATTCTCATCCAGGGTCACGCTGTGCAGAAGCTGGTGGCCATCAATAAGTCAAGGCACATATTTTCTTACAGAGAAAATATAAACTTAGTTTGTTTTAGTTTTGAAAAAAAATTAAAGGCCTAGTATATTTCTCGAAGGAATGCATAGTTATGGCTGTTCTGATAAGACCTCAAAAATATTGTTATGCACAATCGCACGCTACTTTGCGAGATCTTACAAAACCCGGTAGCCCTCAGAGTACGTGTTGTGGATGACTCTCAGCTATTACCACATCAAATTTTAGCTCCGTATCTGTAAGAACAGCAGAGTTATAGCCAGTTTTGTGATGCCTAAGCTTGATTAGCTGCGGCAGCCATCTTGAATTGGGTTGTCTCCAGAAGTTAATCAGTTATAGAGGAACATCCAGGGATTACTTTCTGAGAGTTTCATTAAAATTCATTCCCTGGTTCATGAGATGTATTGCTAACAGACAGACAAACAAACACATGCACACACACATAGACAGACACAGGCAGTTACATGTTCACCCACCTTTCACGGCAGTAGCAACTGAGTCTGCAAACTATTCACTTGGCTAGAAGTCTGTATATAAAACAATGACTGCGCGCTTCTATATGTAAGATTGGTTCTGATTAAATAAACCTGAATGAATACTGACAGTTTCAGAGCAGCGTCTCATGACATTATGAGGACCACATCTCAGGGCATTCATTGATTCTAATTAATTAGACAGTAATGTCTGGGAGCTGTTTCGTGTTGCTATCACATTATCGCAATGTTTTCTTGACAGCCAATCAGCGCGCGAGACCAAGGCAGCTTCTCATGTGCTTCAGACGATATGGGCCTACAAGGAGCTGAGACACACTCTGAACAAGGCGGGCTGGAACAAGGGCCACTTTAAGGTGCCTTCTCCCATTTCATGGCTATTTAGAAAGAGGAAAAACTGAAGTTATTTGTTACTTCATCCTCAGCTGCGGCATCTCTCCTTTGTCGGGGACATCGTGGGCACAGTGATCATTAGGCTAAATTAAAGCCAGAGAATCAGCGTGTAACTGTGCAGGGTCCAGTGTAAGATGTCCTTTTTTTTGTCTTTCAAAGCCTACAACTTCAGGAGTGACTAAAAAGACCAAGAGTGGAAAGCAAAACAGTGACGACATCACTTTGCCCCTCATGGAGAAAAGCCAAGGTCAGAAAATTGTTACATGCCTTCCTCAAGTTAAACTTGATTCAATCATCGTGGAAATGAAAAACGTGTCCTTCGCTTCAGGGATGATAAAATGTTTTTAGGCATACTGATGTCCTTCATGTCACGTTATGAACAGAGTTTAGTATTTTCCAGTGTTGGACTACGTTCTTTGAAAGACAAAGCCAAACTTAAGCTAATAAAGCACTCTGAAGGTCATCAGTGAGGAGGCTCGTCTTATTAGCCTGAGCAGGCTCATGCATCACCAGTCAGTTTCATTTGAGTTTGTCAAAAGGTTTAGTCATTCTTTAATGCTTTTCATAAGGAACAAAACATGTATTATCCTTAGAAAGGTTTGCATTAGCTTCCTGGTAACCATACATCTGCGTTAACTTAAAATTAAGCATATTCAGCAGTGTTCATAAGCGCTTTTTATTTATTTTTTAAATACCTTTAGTCAAAACTCTTAACTCCATATGTTTGTGGGAGGATTCTGAGCTCTTTAACAGCCTTCAACAGCTGAACATAGTTTGTATTTATGATAATCAACTATATTCTGTTTAATCTTTGTTATTAGATTTAGCCAAAAACTCTGTGCTTCCAGAATAACGCTATATAGTTTCGGTTACTCAATATTATCTATCTAACTGCTTTGACAAAGGTGATGGTGATGGCATCACGCTATGTCATCATGGTAACCAGGTTAAGAGAGGAGAAGCCTGTACCTTTTTGTTGCATGTCATTTTTACCCATTATGTGCTTCCAGCATTCATATCAGCACAAAGTCTAAGCCCACAAGGTCATGGTAATTTTAAACGTCGCAACTAGACTTAACCGGTTCTTTTGAAAGGGTTTCACTTCTAATCTGAAAGGCTTATTCAGTTTTACCTAACTGTAAGTCACCCATCTATGCCGTGGGTTATTAGGGTCTTTGTCACCTGTGATTTGCTTATCTAACTGAGCAACCCTGGAGATGTTCCATGATTCAAGGTGCGAATGGTTCTTACTGTGTGTCACTGTGCAGATGTCTGTGCGCTGAGTGTATCAGTTCGTCTGATTGGCGGATTCAGTCAGGCAAAAGTTTACTCAACTCCCGGCGGACTGATACGTTCAGTTCAACACGGTCAATGCTCAGCACACACACATCAGCGTAGTAACATTGTTTGGTTGAGAGAACGGCAACGAGCTAAACAAACAGTGTTGTGCAAAAGTGTAGAATTTTTACATTAGCTAAAGCTCCTTCACACAAGTGTGACATTTTTGAGAAAGAGCTGTTTTATAAGCCTGAAATACAATATAAAACGGGCCACCAGAACCTCTGCTTTTTTTCCTCCATACTCTGTGCTCCACGACCAATAAGGTACTAACTACTGATAACTATGTGACAGAACATCGCTTCAAAAATGACCAGATTGTTCCTTTGAGATATTGTTTGATTTCTGGAGATCATGTCAGGAACACCCACTTGGTGTCATTGACCCACAGTGGGGTCCTGACCCCAACTCAGAGAACCCCTGATATAAATGTGGATTAAAAAAAAAAACGCAACATTTTTACAAATTCACATTGTTTTTACCAACAACACCGTAATAATATTGTAGATCTGCTTAACCTTGTTTTTCTGAAACTGCCCACGATGATGCATAATTATGGCTTCTTTACTCTGAGATTTCCATATTGTTGCCTGTTAATTAGAGTCCTGTATTCCTTTGCAGATGTATATTCCACCTTAGAGCCAAATGACAGAGTTGGAGATGGAAAGGGGCCTGTTGTAGAAAGAGACGCTCTTCAGGTAAGCAGGTTTTTGGAAAACACTGACTTTCGTCATCATTTTTAAATACTTGCAAACAGAATTTCCTTTCTATATAAAAACTGCATGTGATGGTATTTATATTAGCTGCTTTGCTATAGGACTTTGTGTTCAGAGTTTGCTTTTTTTCGTACCCGCCTTTCTTATGCTAACTGACCAACTCTGGCCATGTTTCCTGACACAGGCGATAAGTGAAAGAAAACACTTCATCAGAGCTGGCAGGCCTGCAGTGGGCCTCATGGATAACAAGCCTCCACCACTGGACTCCTGGGTGTAAACTTGACAACATGTCCAGTAGAGCCAGTTAGATAGTGTGAAAGACTTTCTGTTGGTAGAATCTCTGCCATCTGATTTTTCTTGTACAGACAAAAAAAAAAAAGGCAGTTAAAAACTAAAAATATCTCCTTTGTTTACAAAACTTATAATGTGCCAAACATTTACATGTAATTATTATGAAAATTATTTGGTAAGACTTCATGGATTTATCATTTAGGACGATATTCTGCAAGTCCAAAACTCATGACTGATTGCGTGTGACATGTGAGATAGCCCAAATATGCAAACTGTGGTTGATAGTGACTCCAAAGAATATAAGACATGTACAACTAGACTTTTACAGCCTATTTACAGTCTACATCTAGTTTGTCAATAGTAAAGCCCAAAATGGTATCTGGTTTTTCGGTGTTTCTTTTTTTTTGTTTTATTGTTTTAGGCTTAAGACACATTCTGATCCAAAAATAATTCTTGAAACCTTTCTTTGGTTTGTGTCTGATACATGTAGAATTAGGGCTATTTTTGGACTTTAGTTTTACCTTGACACAGTAAATCAGAGTTGACATTGAGGTCGTTGATTCTCAGTATAGGTCTATTGCATTTGTCAAATGAAAGGCAAAATGGGATTGTACATGTGTAACAAAGGACTGTTAATACTCAGAATAAAGGCATTTATATTGTAATGTTTATTGTAATACCCATGTTATTAATTAAGAGTTATTTATGTGTCTTAGCTAACGCTGACAAAGTGATACAGATCTGCTTAGCAGTGGTTCTTTTTGCATTGCGATGTTGAATGAAAACGAAAATAAATGCTGTGCATAGTTTCACATTTTAACTTGTTGCTTCTTATCTTACAAAATAACCTTTTTTTTTTTTTTTCCATTTGATCAGTACCCTCCTGTCATCTCCAAACAACAGTGCGTTCTGGACAGGCTTTAATTAGATAATAAAAGAAATGAAAATAAAGTCAGATAAGTGTTTTTTTTATATATTTTGCAGATATTCCTCATTTAAATTTTTCTTGTCATTTAGTTCCATTTCTATTTATCGGGATCCATGTGAGTAACATCAAAATCCACTGTAAAGTAAACGTTACCCCTGATTGAAATGTTTAATCTAATTTACAAAGTAAGACACTAAATCTACAGTATTTACTCTATTTTAAAGCTGTGAAAGACTAATTCATTCCTTTTCTTAGGCAAAAACACAGATGTTTTGTTTAACTTTGACTTGGGTGTAATCTTGTATCTATATTTTTGCTTTTTATGGGATCTTTTTTAATGTCAGTGCGCAGCAGTGCAAAGCAAATCAAGCTAACTAAATGTTACGTTCATTAAAATTGGTGCAAGGCTGTTTATCAAGGAGAAAAGCAGCCATCAAAGTGAGGCAATTTATAAGTGGTGTATATAGATAGTCCTAAGCCTCTGGTCTGGTGAGAGAGAGGAGGGCAAAGCAAGGCCTTAGTGACATCTTCCAAACATGTCAGCGCAACACATTGGACAGGACCGCCCTACCCTCAGAACCCAACTTCAAGATTGACAAGGGCAAAGCTGTTTCACACTTTGGCCCCACCAGCAACCTGTTTTCCTTTATTGAAGGAGAATCTGCAGATATTTTCTTTCTTCCTCTCGCTTAGGTTTTGGATTTAAATCTTTCCTCTGCTCAACAATGCCCACTCCGGTTTTCTCCAACTCTGGGTTTGTCTTGAACATTGTGCTTCTGGTGTTGACCGGTTTGAGCTGGAGCAGCCCCATTAACCCCGCCGAGACTCATTACAGGACATCAGTCAACATGGATGCAGGTGGCAAGCCTCTTCTCAATGCTCGGGACTTTTTGAGCCAGTTTCTATCCACGCTGAACCTCACCAGACTGAGGTCCCAAACCCGGTCCCAGGTTGCCCATAAAGAACCACCGCCAGAGTACATGCTGGAGCTCTACAACCGATTTGCTAACGACCGGACCGCAGTGCCATCTGCCAGCATTGTTCGCAGTTTCCAGAACGAAGGTACAAACTTATTTTGCTTGAAAACATTTAGTGTTATAGAACTACTTCTTCTCATTGAGATTATGTTAGACTTTGCAAAATAAAGGGCTATTGTTGGACTGCTTTGAGTACAAAAGTGTAAATGGGACCATAAAAAAGCACTGAAATACCCTTTCTGTTATTTTGATTTCAGATTCCTCCCCCTGCTGTATAAGAGCCGAGGGTGTCCGGATACATCCTCTGCTGTTTAACATCTCCATGCCCCATCGTGAGCACATAACAATCGCCGAGCTACGACTGTTCCTTCTTGTTCGGAAGGCCCAAAGACCATTCGCTGGGCTTAACTGCAAAGTGACAATCTATGAGTTACATGACGGCGTTGTTTGGACAAAAGAGGTGGGGAAAGAAGGGAGAGGGAGGGATGAAGAGGAGGTGGTGAAGATGAAGGATTTGGAGGAAGTGGTGACAAAGCATATCAACGTCAAAGATAATAGCTGGGTGTCGTTTGACCTCACTCATGTGGTTACACTCTGGCGGAAGTTAGGGTGTGCCACTCACAGACTGGAGGTTCATCTCAAGACTCTGGGGTCAGGGGAAGAAGGGGCCACAGAGGAAAGTGAAGGTTTGGCTGAGATCGATATTGACAGGAACTTGGATGGGAAACACAACTCAGTGATGATTGTATTCTCAGACGACCAGAGCAGAGATCATAAACAGGACAGACAAGAGCTCAGTCAGATGATTAAGCATGAGAATGACCTTGCTGACAGCATGGGCAGGAGCCAGCAACCTTTCTGGGAGCATGTGAATCACAACACTGACCACGCCGACCAGGACGAGCTGGACGAACAGTCCGCCCTGCAGCTGCAGTCCAACGTTATCTATGACACACCTTCTCGAATTCGTCGCAATGTTAAGAGCGTGTCATGCAGGAGGACACCGCTCTTTGTGAATTTTAAAGACATTGGCTGGGACACGTGGATTATCCAGCCTTTGGGCTACGAAGCATACAAGTGCAACGGCGAGTGCGGCCTTCCTATGACATCTGAGGTATCGCCTACCAAGCACGCCATGGTGCAGACGAGGCTGAGCCTCAAGAGCCCTGAAAAAGTGTCGCCCGCCTGCTGTGTCCCAACTAAACTGGAGCCAATCTCACTCCTTTATCACGATAACGGAGTGATCACGTTCAACCACAAGTATGAGGGAATGGTAGTGGCAGAATGTGGCTGTAGATAATGTCACCGAGACTGAATATCTAAATCTATCTCTTCATGTGCTCGTTTCCACGGTTTTGTAAAATCTCATACGGTGGACTAGCTGTAAATTAGGACAAACACATGGTGTAAATTAGCAATTGTATAAAGGCAACTCAATATGTGTTGTGTTGACGTAGAACAGAAGCATTTCAAAGTGATGTTATAAAGTTTTTCAGACAATCATAAGTCATAATTTATTATAAATAGTTGACACTTTTGTATATTAGAGTGCTTGGCAAGCATTTTCACTTCTTCTCGTGCATGGCAGTAACAAGCCAAAAAATGCTATGGGACTTTAAAGTTTCATATCAAGTAACATAAAAAAGGAGGAATGCATATCGCCCACTGCCTTCCATGTCAAATTTTTTAACTTAAATCATCGTATGCGGAGGAGGTACAGAGTTATCGGTCAAACCTTGTAAATGACAATATGCACAACCCTAATGCGATATTGTGAGCTCTCACAAGATGTGAAAGCACTCAAAGAACGTGTTGAGGATGACTCTCAGCTACTACCACACCCATTTTAGTTCAGTATCTGTAAAACTGACTGAATTACAGCCACTCACTTATACATTTATTAGTTGTAGATGTATACATACTTTATGTATGTATTGGGTTACCAATACACCAAATTTTACATCAGTTCCTCTCAAATTAGCTGAGTAATACCAATTTTTTGTTTTCCAAGTTTTAAATAGAGATCTCTCACAATCAGTTAGTGCTTGGAATATGTATTAGGAATAGCTCTCAGCTAGTAAGGCACCAAATTTTAGCTCAATATCTTTAAAATTGTCTGAGGTTTAGTCATGTTTGTGTTAGCTAAGGTCGCTTAGCTATAGTGGTCATCTTAAATGGGGTTAACTCCAAAGTTAATCAGCTGTATATCAGTTGGAGGAGAAAATGCTAAAATGCTCTAGCTTTTCCAAAATGAAGTATTTATTTAGAAACAAGATTGCCAAATGCTTTGGAACGAGATGTGCCTGCTGTATATTTGTAACCCGCGCGTGTGTGTGTGTGTGTGCTTTGCAATGTCTCAGGGCCATTGAGATGATTTAAAGACGATAATATTTTGTCTCCAAGTAGCTCGCCAGACTTGCAGAAAATGTCTTTTCAATGGCTTTACACCAGGAGAGGATATTCAGAGTCGTGGAGACCCACGGGGGCTTCTTTTCAGAAAATGCAGTTTCTCTTCTGCAACTTTGCTACCAGCTGCTATGAAATCTTTCTTTATGCAAGCAGTTTGCAGTCTGCTTCTGTTTCACACACTAATGGAAATGGGGTATAAAAATAAAATATCTGAAGGCAAACACATTCATTCAGCAATCTTTTTCTGCCTTGTATGCACCATTTCATTGTAAGGCTATCACATCACTCTTCATCTAACAAGCTTAATCCCCATCCCTCCACTGTCACATGCCTGGCGGGCCTCACTCCGCTCGCTTCCATGCCATATTGATAAAAAGGTGTCAGAGCCTGGAGTCTTGTAGGCCATCACTCAGGGTTAGACACCACTCGAAGTGGCAGCATTTGTGAGAAGGTGGTGTCAGATTCCTGGTGTCCAGCGCCAACATGTTCTATTGTCAATTCTGCCATCAGGTTGCTCGGTGCACTCTGAACCCTTCCACTTCCCTTTGCTGTCGCTGGCATGCTTGTGTTCTTATCAAGGCAACGGTACAAATGGAAAAAAGAAAAGAAAAAAAAAACAACCACATCACATCACCACCTAGCTTTCGCTGTTAACAGTCCGAAGTAGGTAGCAATTGAATAACCTTGTGGAACTTTCTAATTTAACAGGATCGTCAGTGTGCGTGCACACTTACACGAGCCGAGCGTGCAGGGCGGCGTTATCCCCAGGCTGCGAACGGGTAGATCTGCAGCAATCAAAAACAAAAGTACAAATCTTTCAAGAAAGGATCTAAGGACTGAGGAAATGCAATAGATTGATGTTTCTAAAATGAGGAGAAAAATGAGAACCATTGTGGTTTTATTTCATTCTAGATCTACAGACAGGAGACAGTTCAGCTGAGTCAGCCATGTTGTACTCCTATGATCTTTAGTGGTGCAGAATCACCAAGGAAAACACCCACTAACTTTCTCCTGAATCCATGCCTTTCAAACTATTGAATTCAGTTAGACTGGCCTGATCTCAGTTGTACTGAGTCAAACATATTTAGTCGGTCAGTGGCTCTCACGCCGATTGTAATGAAATGCTTACATCGAGGACTCGCTTGACATGGACCCACAGCAGTATGGGTGCAGGAAGAACTGTCTGATGTAGTGTCAGCTGTCATTCATTCTGCGCTCACTAACTTGTTGTTTCTGGATTTCAGTTTTGTATTTAACCTCAAGGAAGTAATGGAACTGGTAAAAACAGCCAAATACTTAGGCCTGCACATGTCCAACGACCTCACGTGGGCCACAAACACAACTAGCATCATTAAAAAGGCTCACCTCACCAACAACTGTAATTGATGAGCATGCCGGCCTCAGTGCTGCTGCGTTAACTTATTTTTACTGATGTGTGGTGGAGAGTGTCCTGACATTTTCCATTATTCTGGAATGGACCCTGCTCTGAAGCTGACAAGAAGGCGCCGTAAAGAGTGGTTAAATCTGTTTTTAAAAAAATGACCAACAGCGGCCTGCCTTCACTAGAGGACATTTACACCAACAGATGCAGGACCATAGCAAAAAATATAACAACAGAGCCCTATCTATCCAGCCCATGAACTAGTCACCCCCCTTCCCTCAGGCAGAAAGTTGTGCAGCCTCAAAACCCAGACAACAAGGCCGAAAATCAACTTCTGCCCTGAGGCTGAGGCAAACCCCCCCCAAAAAACTCATTACCTTAAAGGTACCCATTGAAAAGTCATGAAGGCCAGACGAAACAATTCATAAAGTAAGAAACAAAATTCACCCTTTTTTTTTCTAAAATCAGTGGTTATTGTGTATTTAAATTAAAAATTTCTAAGGAAAATTTGATTAACTAAAGGACTGAAAATAGATGAAACGTTAAACTTAGCGGCCATATTTGTTTGTTTACACTGAATGAAGCCAGCCTAATGTAGGTCAAGCTTCCACTTGGTTTTAGGCAATTCAGGTTAGTGCTTTGTTTACACTGAGTGTGGACCCGCATTTCAGAATTGCATTCAATATATATGTGAAAAACTACTGGAGTAAACTCTTTCAAACTGCACCAATTGGTATAGAACAGGAAATACTTATTTTGTGTTTCCTAAATGAACGGATTTAGGCCTATTCAAATGTAGTTCTGATATCTTTGACATGCTGAAAGACAATAAGTTATTCTGAATCTAAACCAACCAAACAAATCGGCCATCAGCTGCACTGATTCACTATTAAAGAAAACAAAACAAACAGTCGACCCTAATTAAACCAAATTGAACTTGTTTATTTTTCTTAAACGGTTTCTAGCGTTGTTGCGTCAGTTGAACTGATACGAGTGAGTTTTTAAACCTTTTACGGCAAGAAGAAACGATGTGGAGCGGAGCTGCACCACAGCGCCGCGCCTGTCAGGGAGGAGCGTGGTGGGTGTGGAAGAGGATTTTTTTTTTGTTTTGTTTATTTTCGTGGCCAGCTAGCCAGCCCGAGCATTGTCGTTGCCTAGCGTTGCATTGAGTCTCTTTTTTTTATTTATTTAAAATCCACGCGTTAAGAGTCGAGCAGATGAAAGAGCGCGAGCTGCACTAATATGTGTTAATATTCCGCGAGGACGAGAATTTGGAGCCAACAGAGAAGAAGGTTCCGCGTAGGAGAAGTTGACCGTCTGTTAGCCTGTGTGTGCTAACGAGCTAAACACACAAGCTAGTTGACGCCAGATAAAGCATCAGCATTTAGGTAAAAAAAACAAAAAAAATTGGAACTTTTATAATCTCTCCCAACATTTGGGGCGACTCTGCTGCACGGTGAGTTACTGTAAGTACATTAGACAGTTTATAAGTTAGTTTACGTTTGATAAAAAGGTGGCTTTGTAGCCTAGCTATAAGCTAAGCGGTAACAAACAGCGAGGCTAGCTAACCCTGTTCTTTTGCGCTTTTTTTCTAAGCATGTGCAAAATAAATGAAGATGTAGAAACGGTGTATCCCACTTGAACTGAACCCTTCTGAAGCTTAATTATATTTTACTTTAGAAGAAGAGAATGCGGCCAGGCTAAGCTTAGCAAAGTCTAACTTTAAAAATGCTTAAATTGATAACTCTTTTGTTTTTATTTTAACAAGTCCTGCAGGAGCCCTCAATCTGTCTACACTCATTACTTAAAGAGGCTCTCAGAAAGCTCCAGATATTTATTTCTACAGTAAAACTCAGTATCCACCTATATAGTGGAATTATTTTTCTAATTAATACATAACAGAAAAAATAATATTATGGAAATTGTTGACTTAGTAGGGACTCCTAAGTCTTGAAGCTCAGCTTTGTTCGGAGCTGGACTTTTATGGTTTGAAGCGAATTTTAATGAAGTTTATTGAACCTGAAAATGTTGCTTTTAGTTAAAAAAAACAATGAAAGTAATTAGCCTGTGTGGTATCTTTTTTAAGAAATATAATTTTAAAATTTTTGCTTAGATGTTGCATGATTAGATTTTACAAGTGTCCCTACCTAATAAAGTGACTATTAGTGAGTAACTAAATGAATATATGAGCTGGTGTGGAACGATCCTGATATTTTTAGTAATTAGTCCCGTCTCCTTGTTCTTTTTTTAGGTTGCTGAGCGTGGGCTACTTTGGATAAACAGTAAATTCACCTCGATTCCCCCCTACTGAAAACGCAGAGGATACAGCTGGAAATCCTGCCAAACGCTGAAATTTGCAAAGCGAGATGTCAATCACAAACACTCCCACGAGCAACGATGCCTGCCTGAGCATCGTGCACAGCCTCATGTGCCACCGACAGGGAGGGGAGAGTGAAAGCTTCGCCAAGCGAGCCATCGAGAGTCTCGTCAAGAAGCTGAAGGAGAAGAAAGACGAGCTGGATTCGCTCATCACAGCCATCACCACCAACGGAGCTCATCCTAGCAAGTGTGTAACCATCCAGCGAACTTTGGATGGGCGCCTACAGGTACCACGTTTCTTTCGTTTCTCGGAAAGTGCAAGAAATCATTGTGAAAAAGAAGTTTGCATTTCATTAGATTTCATTTCTGTGTTTCAGGTCGCGGGGCGGAAAGGTTTCCCGCATGTTGTTTATGCCAGGCTGTGGCGATGGCCGGATCTACACAAGAATGAACTAAAACACGTGAAGTACTGCCAGTATGCCTTTGACCTGAAATGCGACAGCGTTTGTGTCAACCCGTACCACTATGAGAGGGTTGTTTCTCCAGGAATTGGTGAGAATGAGTCTTAACAGTTAAAAGTCTTAACAGTTTTGCTCACTAATGGAAATATTTAAGACACTGGATTTTAATGTCTTGTTTCAAATACAAGCTCTTTTTTAAAAATGTAAGCTTATGTTTGCACGCAGTCATTTTACCTAAGCACTTAAATGACCAACATGAACTTGATGAAGTGAAACTGATTTTGTTTTTTCCTTCTGCTCGTGTGTTTGCAGACTTATCAACACTGACCCTTTCAAATTCAGGTACAAAGCTTTCCTTTTCCTCTGGTAAGACTCTGTGGGCGTCCGTCGGTCTTAATCGCGACTGTTGTTTCCTGCTAGGTCCGCTTATTGTAAAAGACGAGTTTGACTTCGACAACCAGCAGTCCCACTCCAGCTCTGAAAACCACCTGCAGACCATCCAGCATCCTCCGTCGAGGCTGGTTCCACAGGAGCAGTTCGCCAGCCCCCCTCTTCTGCCCCCGTCAGAGGGCAGCAGCTCAGCTTCGTCCTCTGCTTTCTCAGCCATCAGTGCCGGACCTTCAAGTGAGAAACGACATAAAGACACATTCTCGGTTACAAATTGAAGATGACGCAGTCGGTTAAGAAAAGTGCGAAGCTCGAAATTGACTTATTTTACCATCCGGTGTGCAGGGGTTATTTGAGTTTGAATAGTTTGTGGTGTTTTTTTGATAATATACTATTTGCAAACACTAGTGTTTTGAATGTGTGCTCACAGATCCAACCCCAAACTGGAGCAGGAACAGCAGCTTCCCCCCGGCGGTGCCTCAACACCAGAATGGGCATCTACAGCATCATCCACCAATGCCTCACACAGGGCATTACTGTGAGTGGATGGAAAAGATGATTAATGCTCTGCAAAACCCTCAATTTAAATCTAAATGTCTTTTTTTTTTTTTTTGCTTGCACTCTGCAAACACAAATGCAACCTAACATGTTTAAAATAACAAAAGCAATGCTTCAAAAGAACAGGTAATAATAGCAACATTTATTAAATTAATCTACAGATAGAAGTAGGATATTGACATAAGAGTCAACATAACATACAGAAGTGAAGAAAAGAACAAAAAGCTTATAAAAATAGTGCACAAAGGTTGATGGATTTAGAACATACCCTTTAAAAAATGTTTTAAACTTTGAATAACCTTTACAAGTACTTCTGTTTATTTCCTCTGTTTCTTCCCTCAAGTTAATAATAATTATAAAATATAGGAAACAAGACGAATCTGTGGTTGGCTACAGTGACCTTTCTGGCTGTTACACATTTGTATTTGAGGAAGTCTTGAGGTTGTTTGCTGACTAAGAACTCTGCAACAGAGAAGCTCAGGCTCAGTTAATTCTCACCCCAAAAATATATATAAAAAAAAAAGTTTAGTCAATTTTAGAGCGTGCTTCAGCTGCCATATGAATATATCTGGTAAAATAATCAGAGTGAGGTTTCAGATTTGCTTAAAGTAATACTAAAATGTTCTTTTTAGGGCCTGTTACCAATGAAATTGCATTCCAGCCCCCCATATCCAATCACCCTGGTAAGTATTAAGCTTGAAGTATTCCTCCATTTATCACAAGGGCAGCACATTGACATTTGGGTGCGTGTTCCAGCTCCAGAATACTGGTGCTCCATTGCGTACTTTGAGATGGATGTCCAGGTCGGGGAGACATTTAAGGTGCCGTCCACGTGTCCAATAGTCACTGTGGATGGTTACGTGGATCCTTCAGGAGGGGATCGTTTCTGCTTGGGCCAGCTGAGTAACGTCCACAGGACGGAGAACATAGAGAGAGCCAGGTATTCTGCCACGTTCTTGGAGATATGTCTTTAATGTTCTGTCTGTAGCAAGGCCACCTAGTACACTCACAACCCATTCATCCTCTATATGTTCTTAATCCGTTAAATAAACAACGCACGGCAGCGCTATAGCTAACTGGGTCAGGCATTGTGCAAGCTAATTCATTCATTAATTTCTCAACTCAGACGAAATAAAACATTTTATAATCTACATAAAAAGTCTGCGTGAAAAAGGCTCCATTTTGATACCAGTATTATCCATGTGTAAAAAGTATGATTAAAATCCTAAAAGATTGCGATCTTTTGACGGTTTGCGAGGATTTACAGCTGAGTCGGCGAATGATGGACATTGGCTTTCCGCATGTGTTATCTGCAAAGGAATAATCTGAAAAATTACAGCCAATCAGAACAATTCCTCAGCTTCAGCCCGCTGTGCGAACCGAAGATCCAGGAAGTTAAACACAGGACTTTCTATTGCTGCCTATTTAAGAATTGTATTAATTTAGACCCATTCTGATGATCATTTTCTGACAATTGGTAACCAGCAGACCGATTAAAAAAAATAAAAAATTCAAACTGTGTTGGATTTGTCTTTAAAAGATCTATCT
>JAOXNZ010000038.1:15945773-15976371 GCA_028566095.1 Kryptolebias brasiliensis
ATCCAAAGCAAAAACGTAAGCACACGATTGGGATTCAAACTAGCACATTTTCAGCCATTTTGACTCCAGGCACAAAATAATACAAATCGCCATTTATCTCGTCATAGTGAAGATCTATAAAGAGGCTGAGATGGAGTTAAATAAATTACAATAAAACATAGAAGTAGGGAAGAAAACCAGCGAGCAATAAAAAACTTCCTAACTTTAAATCCAAGATTGATGACATGTTTAACATTTTCTCTCATTGTGTACAACAGACCATCTAGTTTCTCTGTAGTCACCTGAACACATAATGCTCTGGTTAAAATATGACATGATGTAGGGCTTGCATTTTTTTTTCTTTTTTTAATTCACTGAAATTTATTAAGACATTGTCACAACTTTGACCTGAATTTGACAGTCTATAATCTCAAGGTAGAAAAAGACCTTCAACTTGCAGCAACGTACAGTGGAGCTTGTTTGCCTTTTTTTTTTTTTTTTAAATGTGGAAACGTAATTCAGAATTCTAACTGGAAAAAAGGCAAACCTAAGGAGCACTCACGTCCTAGATCTGGTCAGACATTTCAAGTCAGCCTAGTGAGAGTAAAGGGTAAAGAAGGAGAGAGTACCGCAGGTTTAACTAGTCAAATTCCCCCCCCCCCGCCAAAAAAAAACCGATTGAACCAGTAGCCTAAATGACACAATGTATGCACTTTATATTAGGGCACTTCCCCACCTTATTCACCATAACCTAGGCTCCACAAAAAAAAAAAAAAAAAGTTGTAATCACAGCAAATGTAGTGCCCCCTCCTTTTAAATCCTACATCGATTAAACCTGCTTTTTCTGTACAGTAGAGCTGCTATTTGAATCAGTTTGATTTCTCCTCAGAGCCCATTAGAACACACGCAAAAAAAACACCTAAAACAATAAATATCAATAAATAAACATTTCTTTTGTGGAGAAACAATACAGACCGTTTAAACAAGCATTCAAAAATGAGCAAAAAAAAAAAAATTAAGTTCCTATTTTTTAGAGGATTAATCTCAATATTCCCCACAACATTGAAGGCTATAACAGTTCAAGTATATGTTGCAATCTAAGAAACCAGAAGTTAGTCCCAAAGTCTTTTCCACTTCACAGTCTATGAACTACTTACAGATGAGCTACCGCAGGAAACATTCACGTCTTAACAATCGGATCACACACATAAAAAGCAACAAATATATGTAGTGTGTCAGCATTTCATATACTATACATATATATCTATATATCTCTTTCAATATTAGAAAATATCTACTTTTGGTCCACTGTACAAAGATGACCTTTAAACAGGGAACAAAGGAATGAGTGTTTTATGGATTTTCAAATTAAAATGAAAGTTTTCAGAGGTGAGAGAAAAGCAATGCAGATTTTTTCTCCGTCGTGTTGAGATTTGTGCAGTACGGTGGGTGTGTGTGTTTCCGTGTGTGTATGTGTGTGTGTGCAATAAGGTTTGGTGACTGTGCTGCACGCATCGAAGAGCTGGCACCACTGGTTTGAGGTAGGGCGGACTGATGGATGTGTCCCAACACACACACACACACACACACACACAAACGAGCATGCAGACACAGGCACATAAACACATGAAAGCACAGATCTAAAGCATCCAAACGCGCAGACACAAGCACACTTCATCCTATGACAAAAAGACTAACGCAAGAATAGGCCTCGAGAAAGGCAGAGTGAGGGCAGGAGCAAGGCTAAAGACTCGGACGAGTTTTTAAAAAAAAAATAAAAACAAACCAACCAAAAAAAAAAAAAGCTGATCCGGAGGAGAAAACAACAGGTGCGCCTGCACCCCACGGGGCCTCAACACTGATGAGCCAGCCCAAATCCAGCCACGAGTCACCAGGAAGCCAAATCTGTGGCTGGGACGATGCAGAGGAGCTGCGGCGCTCTCTGCAGCACACAGGTCAGGACTACACGGACAGCTGCATTTAAGGATAAGGCACTATGATAAAGCCGAGGTACAATAAATCCCTGACATTCTTTCTGCTTTGCAACATGGCACTGCGGGACAGGAAACAGCATTTTTCTTTTATGCATTTCTTTTTTGTTCATTTTTTTGGTGGCTCAAATGGCTCACTCTTAGCTTCCTCTTAGTTTATTTTTGGTCCACTGCAAACTTAAGAAACTTGATTAAGACAAAAAAAAAAAACCCAAAAACAAACCTGCAAAACCAGGGAAACATGCCCAGTAGGTTGCTTTCAAGATTAGAACTCGTCACATAAAGCACACTAAAGAGCATCTAAATTAAGCAAAGGCAAGCATTATGCACAGGGTGCATAGAAAAGCTAGCTTTGATTTGAAACAGCGTTCCCCCCCCTCCCCCCTCCTCAGTGTCATCTATACACAAGCAGCAGTACAGACTTTTTTTTTTTTTAGTTTTTTTGTAGCTTAAAGATGTTAATTATATGCATGTGACTAACAGAACTGCCCCATGAGCCTTATATAAATATACATAAACTGAAAACTTGTCCCTTTTTGTTTTCTAGCTACATAAACTTAACAACATCTCATTCAATTAGAATATCCGCTGCTGGAATGCATGTTAACAGAAATTATACTAAAAATCAGGAGAGATAACTAAAATAAAAACAACAGTCATAGCACCATGAAGTTTGACTAATACCAACTGAAATATTAGGAAAAAACAAAAACCAAAACAACTATGTACAATAGGTGGAGTTTTGAGTCAGTTAATGCATTTGCTCTCCTGGGACTAGTGACATGGATTTGAGCTCTGAGACATCAGTAGTTTAATGGAATAAAGCCCATCTGTGTTCACAGACAGAAACAGTAAGTCATGTCTGAAGGAGAAACATTTAACGGCTCAAATTAGTCCTTTTTTTCCCCCCCTCCAGGTCCCTTCCACCAGCTGCCGCACTGTGATAGAGCACAGACTCACAGGATGACTACACATCCAGAATTCAAACAAGTCAGACAAAGGACAGAGCACATCTTGGGCCAGAGTGTCACTCCTCCAACTGACCCGGCCCGGATGTGGAGAGTGCAAACAGAGACAACGCATGAAAACGACGCAGACACCTAGACTTCGAGAGAAAAGGGAAAACACGGAGACGGATTAAACAACGAGGCAGACGAGGTGAGCTGTGGCCTTGGAGCCTCAAACGGAGGCATACGTGTTGCCCGTGGTGCTGCAGTGACGGATGGTGGGAGTCCCGGCGGAGGGCGTTAGGATGTGCTCGGTGTGGTCCTGTGGAGGCTGTGGCAGTGAGTGGAGCACGCTCGGCTGGACGACACCCACCACAGGGTGGGTCCCGTCCTCCAGCGCCCCGACCTGGATCACCTGGATTACCTCATGCTCCGACTTTTCCCGCTTGGGGAGTGGTTCCCCGGACTCTTCCGTGTCCTCCTCCAAGTCGCTGTCCATCCCACTTGTTTCGTCTGAACAGACACAGGAAGCACATTGTTAAAATATTCAACACTTTCTCGTTCAACTATAAACTTTTTCTGAGTATACTTTCAAAATCACGCTCATACACAGCTCCACATTTCAGTAACACAACGTTTAAAATGACCAGCTGAATACGTCTATATGAACTAGTTCTTTCATCAGAAGAAATTGAGCTTTGTTTTTCCAAAAGCTCCATTCAAACACGGCTTATTTTCGGTCAAATTATGTCAACATTTTAAATCTGACACTTTCAACCAGGAAATTCAAGACATCTTTCAATTTTGGCTTCCAATTATATTGTATTTATTCATTTACTTAAACATTTGTGTCTGTTCCAACCTGATCTACTCCTTTCGTTGGCACTCTGTTTAATTATTATATTTATTAGATTTTTCTGCTCTCATGCCGTTCACTTCTTTTACATCTCTTTTATTTTTAGATATTGTTGCCATTCTGTTTTCTGGCCTCCAGTGTTTCCTCATAGCAAATTTATGAGAACAGCAGGATCCAATTATTGTAGCTTTTATGTGATTCTTCAATCCCTGTGGATCAAATCATGAGGCGTTAGAGATGGACGAGAAGCGGGACAGATGGAGATTTGTGGGGTATTTTTTTTTTTTCACTGCTTTTTTAAAAACAAGATGAAAAAAAAAAATGATTCTGCTTTGCTTACCTTTATCAATGCTAGTAAGGGATAAGTTGTTGAGGTTGTCGAACTGAAAGAAATATTAAAAATGGTGAAGATATCAGCAGTTTATACTGTTTTATGTACACTGATAAACGCAGAGACATACATTGGATCCTCTGTTTACAATAATGTATGATGGTTCAACATTTAAAAAAAAAAATTTAAATCGAGAAATGAAAAAAGGACCGGGTGCTGCATGCCTACCTCGCCCATGACACCAATAGGCGTCTCTCCTGTAGCCTGAGCCACCCGATGTTCCACTAGATAAAACATGTACTCATCATAAAGCAGGCGAATGAGGTGGAAGGAACCGAAGCTGGCAGCGCTGCGCAGGGTCAGGTCCCTGATCACCATAGAGCTGCAGAGACAGAGAGAGAGAGAAAGAAAAAAAAGTTAACGTTTTGGGCCAAACGCACGGTAGTCTCAAGTGTGTCTGTGGATGGCGGACATTTTTCAGACCTGTAGAAGGACCACTTCAGCAGGAACTGCCTCGCTGCCCTGGGGAAGCTGGGCCTGTGCTCGTAAGGCTTCAGCACCTGAGTGACCACGTTGTCCAGCCAGGCCGCCCATTGCTCCAAAGAGCTCTGCTGCTGCAACGTGGCCTTAAAGTCCTGCTCCAAGTGCTGAACCAGACCCTCCTCACACTGGCACACCCATGATGCCTGCTCCTATACAGCAACAGGAAGGAACAAGCAGGAGCTCAACTTAAAGCTGTTAATAAACATATAAACTGTAACAGCAAAGTATGGAACAAATACCTAAAGCCAAAGAACTGCTCTGACCTGTACGTTGGCAAAGTCGACCCGGTTGAGATCACTCAGCATCTGGTTGATTTGTGACGTGTTCTGCAACACAGCACGTGCCGCCTGAGCCAGGTGGTTCAGAGATGTATATCTGCGCAATGTTTGCGCAAAGGCACTAACAGCGGCAATCTGTGACGGGAAGACGCCCAAGACCCAGGTTACAACTACTTTACATCGCTTTCACAACCGGAGGGTAAAATGTTAATACCATATATTTATTTCCTGCAGTAGTGCACCTTGGTCTGAATCATTCTCTGTGGAATGGCATTCATGGCGTTACTAAGCCAACCTTCCAGGCTTTTGGCAAAGTTGCGAATGGCTTGAGTCAAGGCACCTGAGACGAAAAACAAGGGTGAGTTAACGATATGACACACCTGAACCGGGTGTTCAATTAAGCACGAAAGGGTTCTGTGACAGTGGCTCACTGGGAATGGGTCTCAGGACATCAGGAATAAGAATCTCCACGAGGGCCTGGTACATTAAATGGTCGCAGGTGCTCATCCACTTAAGAACCGCCTCATTTCTGCACAGCACCAATAGCTGTGCTCGAGGAAGCCGGCCTTCAATCTCACTTATGCTGCTGCAGAGGGAGCGAACCATTTTTACAACAAACGCTTCTCAATAACCACATTACCTTAAATGAAATAAAAGTACAAATATATACATGGGTGTGTGTATAATAATTAGTTCCATCTAACCTGTTTTCTGTTACAGTGGCGCCCTCTACAGTGTCAGGGGGAGAATAACGCCAGAATGTCTGCCACAGCTTCTCAATTAGACCGAACTGGAGGTTCACAACAACATCCAATATAGCCTGAAACACATCCAGAAATTAAACAAGATGAGTGATAAATTAGGACTGCAACAACTGTGTGTAGGACGAGAGTCGATTCCTCTGAAAACTGCCAAGATTCAAACAAGTTTTCAAGACATCAGGACATCAACCCTTAAGTTGTTTTTGGCTTCACACCTTCTGAGGCTCGTTACATTTCAATGCCTTGGTTGACGTGATTACTGGTTGCCCAAATACAAAGAGAGATGAGTGTAAAAACAACAAAACAAGCAGAGAAAATCTGCTAAAAATGTAATTTCTTTCTCAACCCAACTGAACTTTAAAGCATATTTTACTTTATAATGTAAAACTTTAGTTCAGTATTTGCAACTTTATGGCCTTCTCTTGTTAGCTTAAATAAAACTGGTGTCATAATAGCTTCATGACAGAAAATAAGGACTTGAATCGTGGAGCGAAAGTGTCAATATATACAATGGAAAACACGCAAATGATGAGAGTATCAGAGAAGAAGAAAACATTGCGTTGCGGTGTCTTCAACAGTCACTTATTGATGTTTTAGTGAATGTACCAACATTACCAGGCATTGCGTAGCTGTCTTTAAGAAATGTTTTCTAACAGTGTTTTGGTGGCCTTGAAGAACATATTAAAAATGATCTAGTTTATCTAACCTCACAGTGCTCTCTGTAAAGGGACTGGAGAGCTTTTACATCTTCTGGGCTGATGTTCTCTGTGTTATTCTGTCCCAGGTCCAGTTCCACAAAGTCCGGGAGCGCCCGCGATGCATCTGTCGAGAAGTAAACAAAAAATACATTTGGATGAAACTACCTTACGATCGATCGATAGAAAGAAAGAAAGAATTTAGTGTGTTTCAGTTCTTCGTTCTACAGACACTCGGATAAAATGAGAAGGCTGCTGACCTAGGAACTGCTGGTGGTGCTGGCTCTGTGCAATAACCGTCTGCTCTGCTGCGCCAGGATGATGCTGGCCTCCGCTTGTGTAATTGTCCCCAGAGCCACTGTCGAACTTCTGCACCGGCTTGAACCTGGAGTCACAATGCAGACCTCAGTATCGCTAACAACTCGGAACCGTTAACCAGGAAGTGCCAGGATGTTCTACCTCTGCTTCTGCTGAACAGGCTGCTGTCTGAGGGCCATGTACTGCATGTCTTCTTGAAGTCTATTGAGCGGGGAGTCGGGTTTCACACGTATACCGTAGTAATGATATTTCGAGTTCCCTCTAGAAGGCAAAGCAAACAGGTAAACACGCTGACAGAGTCACACAAATGCAAAAAAAAAACCTTCAAGAAACGACAGGTAGAAAATAGTCAGGCTAGTCTGATGCTTTCTTACATTTAAAAAAAATAAAAATGAAAAAAAAGAAGCAGGAACGTCTAACCTCGTTCCAAGGCGCCTCGTACGAAGTCCCATGAAGATGGAGCGAATGAGTTTGCCAAAAGAGGCTGCGTTTACAGGGTCCAGCTTCTGCTCCTGGCAGTGGCGCAGATAATGATTGTATAGGGTGGATCGCGGTAGACTCACTCCCTCCGCTGTCTCGTAATTGTCCAGAAGCCACTGGAGCTAAGAAGGGAACACGTGCTTTTTAACTCACTTGACTCCACTTACACCGTGATCAACAAAATCCTTGGCCGTCGTTCAGTAAACTTAATGTCGCTGCTTGACAGATTTGCAAAAGCGTCTATGGCAACCAGTGATTTGAGAGCAACGCTAACAAACAAAACAAGCAACAGAAAACAACAACAAAGCACCAGACTAAAACTGTATGTAGAAAGATAAGAAACAGGCAGAGCAGCAAAAGAGTGAGATTAGCAAAAACTTAAGGTTAGCTGAGGGCGTGCATTTAGAAAAGCAACTTACATGGCTGTTGAGCAGCGAGCTTCTCTGACTGGATAAACCCTCAGATTTTTGGAGAGTCTCAATCGCCATTTCAATCTGATAAACCACGAAGCACAGAACAACAAAATGTAAGAGGAGGAGGAGGGGGGGGGAAATCAAAACCAAAGCAAGAAAACTAAGGAGCTCGATGCGTACACATTACTGGACACGAGCAAAAAAAATAATAAAATAAAATAAAGACAGTCTAGAAAAGATCCCAAAGCGAACACCGCTAACCCCAAGCAGAGCTGGTCTACCTGTCATTTAAGGAACAATCTTTGCTTAGCAGAGAAACAGGCAAACATAACATTCAAAACATCTAATAAACCAGACTGTGTGCAGCTGTAATCCACACAACCGTTCAGGATTTAGGAAGCATAAATCCACCAGTAACAAGTCTCAATGTGAAGAAACGCCCAACTCCTTTACAAAAACAAGAAATCATTGCCGTAACACGGCTGCCTGCAACTTCTTCTGTGCATTTCTGTTTTTTTTTTTTTTTTTTTGTAGCGATAAAGATGATGAACACTTCAAGTGCCGTAGAAGAGTTTTAAACCACTTCGAATTTCTTTAGAATTAAAAGCAAGATCAGTAGTTCTTCAGGCTTTCTGTTTTTTAATGAACTCTGGTTACTTTTCCACTGACTCAAGCCTTTTGCACAGTACTGGAAGTCTAGTTGTGTGAAGGTGACTGCACGTTGTGTGTGTGTGTGTGTATATTAAATAAGCTGCAGTAAAAGACTTTTTGACAAAGTGAGCTAAACAGCTATTTGACATTTTAATTACGATAGATTTTTTTTTTTTTTTACGTTTACACTTTTCGCCTTGACTGTGTTACAAAACATAACATCACTGCTGCCAAAACCTTGTCGAAAAATATTAAAATGAAACAAATTTTAAATATAAAGACCATCGGAGCGTAGCTGCATGCTTTACTTTGTCCAGTACAGAATATTAAATAGGAGTTTGTGCATCTGCCACCTGGGTCCCAGGTCTTAGTCCTTTAGTCTTTCCTCAATCCAATTTGGAATAAAAACAATTAAATGAAAATACAGTCCTGTATTACTTAGAAATCTAATATACGATGTGATACGTAAACATTGGCCAGTTTTTAAAGACTACATATTGAGCAGAGCCACACTGAATCCTATTATAAAGTAGAAAAATGATGCAAATGTTGAGTTTTAAAGTGAAGTTCCTCCTTACAGATTATTGATCTACCCTAGATTAGATTAAAAAAGGAAGAACTAACTGTAGTACTGTGGATCTTCACTACAATACTGCCAGAAAGTAACATTTATTCCAGTTAGATTATTAATACAAAAAGCAGTCAGGAAAAGGTTCACGCATGAGGAACCACTTCCATGAGTGTTTTGTAACTTACGGTGGCTGGGGAGGCCCGTGCAGTTTGGGTGGCAGGGTGGGGTCCGGGGTTGTCCATCAGGTAAGCCCCGGAACTGCTGCTGATTACCTGACCCCCCGCCAGACCCATGCTCATCCCTCCGGTGCTCCCTCCTCCGTTGTTGGTCATGCCATGAGACGTCACCACGGTGGACACTTGCGACGAGCTGCCCTGCGTGTCGAAGTAACTCCCCCCGCTGTTCTGGCTGTACAGCTGCGGCTCCGAGTACGAGTAGGTTCTTCTGTTGAAATGGAGAGGCCGTGGGTAAAACAAAAAAAAAAACCTGCGTTGGACATTTTGTTATGGATGTTCCTCACGCTTCTTCGAACAAACCCTGTGAAAATGAGCGCCATGGTCTCCATGCAGTATTTGGCATTTGCACCAAACTGAAAAGTACAATAACTGAGATAGTCTTCATAACAATGTTCACTATTCTCACAGAATGCCCTCTCACCTTACTTCATATTAGCATTTCAAGCACATTGCAGTAAAGTGAAATATTAAGGCTGCTTATGGAAGCAGCTGAAAATATCTCTCTTA
Organism: Kryptolebias brasiliensis; assembly: GCA_028566095.1. NCBI lineage: Eukaryota > Metazoa > Chordata > Actinopteri > Cyprinodontiformes > Rivulidae > Kryptolebias > Kryptolebias brasiliensis. The sequence continues at coordinate 15,955,331 of JAOXNZ010000038.1, forward strand.
ACTTATACGAACAGCAGGCGTTATTTTTCTTCTTTAAACAACTGACATCAGATTATTGAGAACTTTACTGCACAACAATAACAGTGTGGATTATATTAAAGGAACAAATTGTTAAAACTGACAGGAGGACAGCCTCCCTGCTGTCATTGTAGTAGAAGATGAACCACATACAAAACTGTCTTTCTGGAATAAACATCTATTAAGCTATCCCTCTTTACTATAAGGTTAATAAAAAGCAGTGCATGTCTGAAAGGAGCTATAAAATGTTAATGTTAGCCTTGTGCTCACCCATCATCCACCAGCTCCTCCTATATAAACCAGCTGTAGAAGTAACACTGTCTGTTATGTACGCTGATATGTACGTGTCTGCCACAGTGGGACAAACGTAGCTTGAGCCTGCTTCTGGTCATGTTCAGGTGACTGAGTACAATAAGGCATGTGACTGCAAGCTCCTCGACGAAAAAGAAATAAATAATGAAAAGAAGAAATCAAAACACAAAAGACAACTGTGCTCCCGCAACATCATGTGCTTGTGACATGAATGATCACATGAAGAGACAGAGAGAGACAGAGAGAGAGAGAGACAACAGGCTGCAGGGATGGAGTGTTGATATTTCTGGAGCCGGGTAACAGACTGACTCACATGTTGCCGTTGGTGTAGACGCCACTGTTTTCCTCGACATACTGCACCTGTGCTGGGTAAACATGCTGAACCTGTTGAACAGTCTGGGCCTGGCAAAAGAAATCGCAGCAACTTCAAATGATTTATTTCGGCCTACTTAAATGCCACGTGCGCGTTCGGATCCAAACGAGGCGGTAAAAAGCCAGGATGTACCTGCTGCTGCTGGACAGGCACCTGCTGGGTGGAGCCGGTAGGCTGGACAGGCACGGCGGTCTGAAGGGGGACAGTGGAGGTGGAGTCAGCGCCTGCTTCAGGGGTCTGCATGGCGCCTGAACCGGGGGGAAAAAAAAAACAAAAAACAGACTATCAGTAGATGAATTATGGTCTCAGCAAGTGAAAGCCAGCACAACTATAACCTGCTGGCCTCACGGGTGAATCAACTTTATTATCTCATAATAACCACATCATAAACTCAAAGCAGTATAAATCCAATATCCCCATTAAATAAAAACACATTTAACCAAAGAACACATTCATAGATGCAAGTCGGAATTTTTCTGCTGCTAACCAACAACGGGCACAAACCTTTATCCCATCACGGTTCTGTAACTTGTGCGGGTCTGGTTAACCAGACCCGCACAAAAGTGACATTAACCTTTAATATACGACACGTAAAACCAAACTGCTTCACGTTTCATGCAGTAAAAGAATAATCCGTTTTAGTCCAGAAATTCTGTAACTATCCACACTTTTGTGTGCTTAGGGTGGAAAACACAGCTAAATGAGAAGCTAATCTTGGGATAACAGGAAGCAGGAGGTGTCATCATAAACCCAGTGTATGTTTTGCCCAAATCAATGCCACTAAAGCAGCTCTGGACCAATCGTACCCGAGCACCTGTTTCCACCCTGTGGTACTCGGTGTACTGAGAGCCTCATGCATCACTGACACATGGTCTTGTCTCCACATTTGCAGCCATAAAACAAGTTAATATTTAACAAACTCTAAATAGATGCTGTTTCTCGTTTGTCTGCCGGCCCCCACTTTTACAGGCTTAAAGTTGCTTCTGACTGAGGGCCCTGGGACAGGAGGTAGAACAACTAAAGCTTTCCAACAGCAGAAAATGTCTGTTTTATGCATGTCTACTCATTTGTTGAAACTACAATTAATTCAAGAGCAACATTGTGTCCAGTATGTGATGTACTCACTAAGCCTGGCCTAACTGAGCAAATTTGAAGCATAAAGCATGAGAGCGAGTGGAAAGACTTCAGCTTAACCGATGTTTTTGAGTTGACAACAGTGTGGCTACCATCACCCATTGCTTCCAGGGAAAGGCCAGCTCCTCCCCATCACAGTTTCCATGAACAGGCCTCTCTTGGTTAATTAAGCTGGTACTCCTAAGGGCTTCAAATCACTCTGGGGACAGCTCGCCCCTTTCCATTACCTTCAAACTTGCACTGTCCCCTTTCCAAGCTTTCACTTTATTCCTGTTGGGGGTAACCGGACCAAAAAACTGGGTGCACCGAGACAGCACGGAAATAAATTGTACTTCTCTGTAAACACTCGAGCGCATGAAACCTTTTGATTTCAGCAAAAAAAAAAACAAGCGTTGAACACCTTTGGGAAATAAATGCATTTACTGTGTGTGGCGGAAATCGCGACAGCCAGGCAGAACAATGTCTGTTAAAAAAAAAAAAAAAAAAAAAATCACTACTGTTCAGTACAAATATTTGTCATCTCTAAATCTGATGCGTCACTGTGCGGTACAGCCAGAGCACAGAACTTATAAAAATGTCATGCCTTGCAGTCAACCTGTAGCCCTCTGCTTCCTACATCCTGAGACAGGAAAAGGACTTGCAGATGGGGAAGAATTTATATTCCACAAAGCAGTTTGAAAACTAAAGCAAATGGCCCCAACTGAGCCCACCTAATTGAGGAAAAGAGCCCCTGCATCACAGCGTACCCTCGTCGCCTCACCTCAACCCCCTTCACAATGACACACACACACACATACCTCCTGCCACACCATTCAGGCACTCCCTTGTGGCCCACTTAAATGCTGTGCTCCACTGAGCAAGTGCAAACCCTACAAAGACACAGAGGAACAAAAGCCACCAAGGAGTGCAACATTTTTTTGCCCCGAGTTTTCTCCCTTCGGTTCCATCCTGCTAAACATCCCAGGCCACGAATCCTGGTTCGCAACGAACGACAAACACAAAGAACTATAATTTCCCTCAATAATGATCACCAATGACAAAGTTGGGAGTGTAGTGTGTAGAGTCGAGACATACATGCTAGTGAGCAAGACTGATTACATCCAGGAGAAATTCTCCCTCTCTCTCCCTCTCTTTCCACTCCACAGCTTGATCAGGTAGCAGGAAAACAGGTGGAGGGAGATGTAATTGGGAGCCTAAGTAGTAGAGGGTATGCAAAGAATTGTGTTTGTTTAGGGGGGGGGGGATTAGAAGCACAAAGAAAAGCGGGAGTGACTTTCATTGCAAGGACTGGCAATGCTGATTTTAATGTTGAAAACTTTGCATCTGTGCAAGAACGTGTACAAGACGGTTGTTAAAGATTTAATCTGACTTGTATGCACCGGCAGCACACAAGTTATTACAGCTATCCCAAATCTACTCTGTTCATTTCAAAACAGCCAGGTGTAAGCAGTGGGAGAGGGGAAAAAAAAAAAAAAATCACATTTAAATAGATATGGAGTATTTCATTAACATTACAGAAGGAAGGCTGCGGCGAATCACAAACCGAACATGCAACTAAGCCAGGAAAATGGCTGACAGAATAATTGAATTAATCAGCCCCTCTTTAAGTGATTGGAAATGCAACAGGATCCAGGCAGCAGGTGGCATGGTACTATTTCTGCCCTTCTGGACTACAGGTAAGTGGTAACACGATCTGATAGCTGGCAGTTCCTAACATCCAGTTTTGTTTATGTGTGTGTGTGTGGGGGGGGGGGGGAGGTGTGACCTAATTTAGGTTGTCTGTGTCAACAGATTTAAATTATTTTTGCCATTACCTGCATCATAGCGGGCAAATCGAAGCGCTAGTATGTTGATGCAGTCGGGATGAAGTGCCCCGGTGCCGCTCCGTCCAACTGAACTGAGCACAAGTTTAGAACATGATTCATAACTGATGGTTCTCTGTACTTTGTTTACTGCTGAATACTCGTTCTTGTCTGCTGAGGACAGATGGAGATAAATCAGGATGTCTGGAGTCCCACACCAGTGGAGGTGCACCTGCCCTCCCTTCCTCTCACAACACAAACACACACACACACAAACACACACACACCTGTTTTCTTTCCTAATGGGAATCAGTTGCTGCAGGTGAACAGGGGACCCAGTGGACCCAAGACTAAATGTGATGCAACACCAAGAAATCTGATTTAAATGAAACACCTACAGAATTAAAGAAACCTTAAATGCAGGTTGCTTATTCTGTTGGGAGGAAAAGGTTATATAGACATAGACTGGTTTTGTTCACTTTCCTAAAACATATACATATATATAAAAAAAAGGTCATTTCTTTACTTTTAGGGAAAAAAAAGCTGCAGACTTATACATACACAACTTAGTCTATTATTCTGAATAATAACAGAGGGGGTATGTATTGATGTGTATCAGTCCGTCTTTTTTTTTTTTTTTTAATTCAGCATAAATGGTCCAGTAAAACATAAACGTATTTAAAATGTTAGCCCAGCAAAGGGTTATTTTTGCTCCAAGCCGGCTCCTGCAGAACTTAGCCCGGTGTTATCACAGAGCTTATCAGCCATCTGATGCCACAAAGAGGGCAGATGGAGAGCTAGCGAAGCTGCCTAAGACAAAAGGGAAAGTAATGGCTTAGCTATTGTCAACCAGTTAGTGAGTGGAAGGCTAGCTCTCACCACTTTCCATTTGCTAAGCTGACGTGCTGATTTTGTTGGACGGACAAAAGTGGAGCAACCCGAAAGGCAAACTTGCAATATCCCCGTAACGTTACCCCTAAAAAACAAACAAAAAAACAAAAAACAAAAACGGGGACACCAACAGGCATTGTCAGGGAGGCATCGCTGGCGTTAGCAACAGACACCTGCTCCAGCTGACCAGTTAGCAACACTGACTAGCCTCGGGCTCTGCTACCACTCAGCGCGGAAAGTTAAAACTCTTTTTTTTTTTTTTTTTAAACATTAAAACCTTTTTTAAACACGTTCCGGCCTCGCGGCGCTCCTTAAGGCAGGTTAGCTTTGTTTCTGCTGGCCGAGCAGGACCTCCTACGGCAGTGAGTTTCCACTGGGGTGTAGGGGGGGGAACCTTTAGCAAGCAGGCTAACACGTTACAAAGAAACTACTACCCCGGCTATTCACCGAGCCTGCATCCAGCGGCGGACAAAACACAAACCAAGAAGCGCGTCCGAATCCGCCTCAGCGAGACCCCCCGAATCCATCCGGCGACGCGAGAAACGAGCTGCATTCGGGCTAAAAAAAAAAACAAAAAAAAAAAAAACAACCAAAAAACAAAACAGGAAAGAGTTGAGCCAAACCTGAGCCGTGGACTGGTTGATGAAGATGAGGATGGTGGAGGAGGAGGTGGTAATGATGGAGCCAGAGGTTGTTGTTGGTGGGTTACAGTCGCCAGGACTACGGTGGCTATGGCGTTGCCTCACTGGGCAACAGTTGCTACAAAACTCATCGGCGGCGCGCAACCTTCTCGCCAGGCAGGTGGGAGGAGATTGAAGCGCACAGATATCACCTTCATCCAAATCTATTCACGCCCTTAAAAGCATCGCGTTCTTGGCTGCTCTGAAAAGATGTTCCCACGGGGGGGTCGAGCGGCAGACCCGAGTCCAAGCTGGGGCCTCGCTTCTGCCTTTATTTGGGAGACTTCAGGGACGTAAAGCTGAACAAATTAAATGTTTCAAACAAGAACATTTAACTGGAAGGAAATCCTTGACGCCCGCGCTGTTTATCTACACTATTTTGTTTAATGCTTTCATCCTAGTTTCATCTCTATAACTAATTCAGGACTTTTATTAAGAGGTATTAATTGTGTCATTTTCATAAATATCACCTTTGATGATAACTCATGGAGAGTGTCTTATTTTTATTGCATTTATTATCACTTGAAGTTATTCTAAACATGCATTCATATGATTTATGTATTTGCATTTGAACAGAAAAGAAATAAGAAACACATGGTTAAATATGTAGTAAAATAACCCAATAAAGTGTCTGTTGTTTACATTTTATATTAAGGGTCTGGACTGGGGTCTTATTTGGACCCAGAACACTTGTTAAATTTCAGTAAAATGATGTATACATTTGTACTTGCTCACACTTTCCACTATTTACTGCAATTTATTTTAAGCAGCAGAGCTTTTCTTAGACTCGTGATAATTCATTTAAGGTGGCACCGTTTTTTTTCTAACATTTACAGTAATTCGCGTTACGCGTCGCAGCTCTTCCACAATTTACGGTAATTCATTTTCAGGTGGCGCAGCTTCTCGAGCCTTTACGGTAATCCCCACATCACATCCGGCTCACGGCTCTCAGCCCGTGTGAGGGGTACAGGCCTGAAAACACAACATGCTGAGTAAAGAAAACGAGCATGGAAGAGGATTTAAATAGATATATTCTGGAGCTATGCTGGTCTTGAGGCAGAACGTACCCTTTGTGCAATCAGGACATTATGGGAGGGGGGGGGGGGGATTCTGCCCCTAAAGCAGCTTCTGACATTTTTCTTTACCATGGCAATATATTCATAGCGGCTCAAAAAAAGAGCAAAGCTGGTGGAATGTCACTTTAGGTGAAATGTGAGTGAATTGTTGCTCGTCATACAGCACACTGAGTGAACATGTAGCCACAGCAGAGCACTGGCAGCAGCCAATGGCAGCAGCCAGCACGTCTCGTTCATTAGAGCTGACGGGTGGATGGGGTTTAGGTCGTCACAGCTCTTCTATGAACCATTGATTCTTTTCCGCCATAACCTTCACCTTTTCAAAGATCTTGATTTTTCAGCCCGTCTTGGTTTATTTATCTACAGTAAATGAGAGCACAATGTTCACCTCTATTTGGTTTAACGCCTCGCAGCGTGACATTTGGCGCGGAAATTGTGAATCTTCTCAAAAAAAAAAAAAAAAAATAAAATAAATAAGCGGGCGCTACAGGTTAAAACACTTTGCCACGTGGTACAAGTAGGTCAGAAACATTCATGCAAAACTTTTAAAGTGAGACCAGTGACCCAACAAAGAGAGTATTGTTAAAGAGGCTTCACGCTGAGCACAAAGCCTATCCAACCACCTGTGTCCACTGCACTGCACTTTTTTTTTATTTGATTAGCAGTTACTAAACAGATGCTTTTTGGAAAAGCTGTTGTTGTTGTTGCTAGGCAACTGGTGAAATTCATCTGAAGCTTAACACTCGTGCTAAAAGAATTATTTTCCAAGTTAAACTGTTTGTCTTTTCACTTTCATACAAGCGGATGTGAAGGCTGGTGCCAACAGGATCCGTACAGTTAGATTTATATATAAGAACAAACAGTCATGGCAAAGTATTTTTGACGTTGACTTTTCATGTGTTATGTTATTCGTGTCTTGAGATAATGATGCTAAAGTGCTCCTTTGGTGCTATAACTCTAATTCCTGGCAATAAACTCTCTACTAAGAAACAGTTTCAACAGTCTCTTTCCTCCAAAGCTGCTGCTTTTTAAAAGTACAAGCAACTTTTTTAGAAGGTAATTAATCAATTTTCCCTACCTGCTTTGTCGTGTTCAGAGTTGTGAGGCGGTTGGAAGTCCATCCCGTTTCACATGAACTCACCAAATAACCCAATATGTACATTTTTGGACTGTGCAAGGAAGGCAAAATCTGCAGAGAAAAGCCTTGTAGACTCCCCACAGGAAGTCCTGCGTAGCTGCAGCAGTGCAAACTGCTGTGCTGGTGCTTAAAATTCAATTAAAAAAAAAAAGAACTGAAGCACAAAGAAATCCATTAAATCTGCACATTGCTATGAGACACAAGGTAGCGCAAATCCCAAACAAGAAACATGGTTTACTTCTCTGTTCCAAATTAATACAGATACAGATATGTGCTTTCAAATTTTACACATAAGATTTCTGCTGCTGATTGCAGAAAGTTTAGTTTGGAAAAAACAATCTTTTTGCTTCTAAGTAGTTTTATTTATTTCCATCTTGGTTAAGAATTGGCAACAAGCAACTCATATTGTAGTTATTCTAACAGTGTCTCTATGTCAAGCAGGTTTTAAGTGTCCATAAGTTCAGTTTCTTGCCGTATGAAAATTAAATGCAAAGTGGTCAAAAAATCGAAAGCAATGTCATGTTTTCAGAAGACATCCATGTTGCGATGTGTAAATAATTCCGAATAATAAAGCATTCAAAGCTACTGCCGGGATCACAAACACTAATTTGCCTCATAATCTAAACGCAGGAGCCCTCAGAGCGCGTTACTATATTCAAGCAACAGGTAATATGTACAAACGTTACGGTGAAATAATAAGGCTGTCTTGTTACTATAGTGACCAAGACATGGTTCTAAGAAAGAAAAAAAAAAGGAATAAAAAGATCTATTGCATACTTTGCTTTGATTGCAGTGTGACATTGTGGAAAATGCCACCTGAAACTACCTGAAGAATCACATGTTCTACACAAGCTGTGTAAAAAAACTGAGTAGGTAAACATTCAGATCTGCTGGGGACATTCAATATGTTGATTGAGGACGGCTGAAACCAAGTTCTTGATTCAGATACACAGATATGAGTAAAAAGCCTCAATTCCTCCATTTAAAAAGAAATCTTCCTTGTGGTTTCAGATTCTTTCAACTTTCAACCATGTTTGTGCTTCAACTGGGAAACAATTCATTCAAATACAAAGGGACCAAGTAGTGCAAAGGTAAGACACCCACGACTGAGGAGTTTCATCCTTCTGTATAAACGTGGGAGGCTTTGCTCATGTTGATGTCCAGCAGACCGAAGTAATCTCCTCCGTGCAATTCTGAAACGCCCAATGTGTCTTCAGTTTGGATGTGGACACCAAACCCTGCAGATGAGCGAAAAGAGACAGAAAATTGTAAGCAGAGGGAGATTTAAAACATTCAAATACAAATCCTTGACCACTTTGTCTCTAAAGTGTACTTGGAACATTTCAAAAGCTGTTGGTGGACTAGTCACCCCATTGTGATTACTTACTAAAGCAGAAAAGGCAGCATTAACACAAACTTGAGAAATTGTGCTTCATTTTAAAAGAGAAAAACGTCGCTCTTTTATTCCTAAATGACACGTTCTAGTAGAAAAGCTGCTCTGAACCTGCGTTTCAGAAAACCTTGTCAACATCTTTGTGGCTGTCAAGTCTAACAGGAATATAAGTGATCTATTTAAAGGAGAGCAGAGCGAAGCTAACTGATTAAGTCGAAACAGGAAAAAAAAAAAAAAAAAAGAAAAATCTCCAGCTCTGTGCTACACACCATAAAGACAAATGAAAAAAAAAAAATGTAAACTGTACATCTGAATAACCTATTTGGGAATATGTACGTGCTGGGACAGTCTGTCTGAACAAACTAAAATGCTTCTGTTACCATCTGAGAGCATTTTGACAAACTTGAACACTGATGCGACTGGGAAACGTTTGAGTACCGGGTCGCTGATCTGTCACGTCAGGAGGCTGGTCGAGCTGCTTAAGATCACAGTTGTTCTGCAGGGACGGTCCGTTGGGAGGATGCGGGTGGCAGGTGGAGGAGCAAGGCCCACATGGGTCTCCAGGGATGGGCTGATGAGGAGAAGGATCAACAAACCTGAAAGATTTCGAACCAAAGTAAGTACGTTGCTCGCAGAGATGAAATTGAGAACATCACGCGTGTTTTCTTAGTAAGAAGGCACAAAAAACCTTGAACAGCAACGTCTAAATTAATGACTCTTGTCCTTTATGTTGTGCTTTCAAGGCTGTATCCATTTTGTTACATCTGAATACACCGAGGAGTTATGCCTTTGGTGTATCCATCCTCTGCACTGTTCAGGCTTCAGACTGTGGCATTTCTCTTTAAAAAAAATGGGTAAGAATCTTTCCTATTTAGTTTGGTGCATAACTGGACCAACTTCTGGAAGAACATAACTAATGTCAAAGGCTAACAAGATCATAAAAAGTTGCAAGCAACAATATCCTTTAGCTAAAACCCACATAACACTTTTTTAATTATTTAGAAGGGGCAGTATGCCGCTGCAGAGGTTAGCACTTTCAGCTGATTGCAAAGTCATTCTGGACTTTAATATGCATCTAATCAAATGATCAAACTTGACTTGTACAGGAGCAGAATGGGCTTTTCCTCTTCTCTGCAGAGGGCCTTTTTGATTTAGCTGAAGGGATCTAAGAGCCAAACACTGAACTACCTTTATCCACCATACAGCCCTGATTCTGAAAAAGCTGAAACGTTGTGTAAAATGTAAATAAAAACAAAACGCAATGCTTTATAAATCTCACAAACCCATTACTTATTCACAATAAATAGTAAACATGTCAATTTCTAAACTAAGAATTTGTACCGTTTTTAGGAAAATATAAGGTAGTTTTGAACTTAATGACAGCGACGCAAAAAAAAAAAACAAAGCCAGGACAGGAGCAACAATATGTTCCTCTATGTGATAAAAACAAAAAAAACATTCCTCCTGCTTCACAACGCTGACGATTTCTTACTTTACCTATAGTAGATATTAATTTAATAATAACATCAATCAATAATCAAACAAGCGCAAACATTTAATGTTATTCTGAAGCATAGCTGACATCCCGGCTGTTACGGACAAGTAAAACTTTTACATGTTTACTTTTAAAAAACAAGAATATACTTATTTATTCAAACACAATCACTGAGTCAGAACTAAGTGTGTTAGCAGAAAGTGTACAGAAAACAGCTACAAGGATTTTACGAGTGATTTAACAACTAAAACAGTCATTACGGCATTCTCTCCTCGCCTATTAGACCTTAAATTGCATTTTCGAGATTTTATGATTCACTCATTGAATTCCTTAGCGGCTCTTGGCGGTGGCTATAGCATCCATTGATAGCTAGTGGTGGAGACCAATGAGGCAAGGCAAGGTCCGCTCTCACAGGTCGATTGTCTACGCAGAGTCCTGCAGTGAATGCTTCGGCCTACCGCTGATCCTAGAACAATCAGAGCCCAGTGAGGAGCCGTAAGCATCTGGCTGCTCAGAATGACAGAAATCCTTTATCACTTTCTTTGAAGTGAGAAGATGAAGAGATGCTTTTCTATGAGTTGACAAGGAAAATAGGACTCTGGCTATTCCCAACCCCCTCAAAACACCCCTTTTCTATAAAGAACAGTCACACAATAAAAAACAAACAAACATCAAGAACACTTGAAAACCTTTGGGATGCTTTATATCATAAAACTAATCATTTAATTATGTTTATCTTATTGATCAGGAAAGGGAAAAAAAAATTGAAAGCATCTAAATTCGTGTTGGTTACAGTTCCAAAGATGTGACTTGGCTTCACTAAGCAGTACTAAACTAACTATCTTTAGAAACAACATGAACTGGGTTTCAAATTCTTTTTAAAGTTATATATGCATAATAGATGAAACTGTTGAAACTGTCTATATTTCTTTAAAAAAATGCTTTTCACAACTCAAAACCAACCTGTAGTTATCTTGTAAGGAGCCCAACGAAGCCAGGTGGGAACTGCTGTAAGACTCTCGTCCTTGTGTTGCAGCTGAGGAACAGGGATGACAGACACTTCAGGGCTGTGAATCTAATGGATAAACCTATTATGTGCACATGGTTGCAGAGGCATAAGGTTATGCATGTTTTTTTTCTTCACTTATCAAATGTATTTATGCAAACAGCCAGGGCTTAGATGTGCTAGAGTATGACTCATGAGACGCACCGAGAGCTGGGTTCACGTTGTTGTCTAGCCTTGCCAGAGGGGAAAGGTTTGGATGCAGAGGGTGGATGGTTAAACAGTCTGTCAGCGTGTCTTGGGTTGCATCAGCAGAGGCTTTCATCTGCAGAAATCACACAGTAGAATTAAACAGAAATAGAGACAGACAGCACAAATATTCGATTTTAATTTTCATGCCGCCTCAACACTAAGATTCCAGTATTAGGGTGTTAGTAATACTGCAATACATCATCTGTAATATTACTACCTGTTATTACAACATTAAATAGGAGCTGTATTTAGGAAGAGTAAGACCAACATTTTGTTTCAATATGTGAAACATGGCAGATTTTAGATACATTTGGCACTTGATTCCTGATTCCATCAACTCTAAACTTATAAGCAAATCTAGCAAAGCATGAATAGACTAAGATCATTTTGGTTCTGTAACGACCACGTCAACCTAATCTAAGAAGCTTTTGTGTCAGAATCTGAAGTAAGCAGTTTGTGTGACGTAACTAACCTAGTCCCTGAGTTGAAGCTGCTATGTATGAGCAAACAGTCCTCCAAGCTGATAATCAGGGGGTTCCTCAGGACAGATATTTAGTTACTAAAATGTTTGGTAGCAGTTGTTACTTTCTGCACAAGAGAGCTGCATCCTAATCTGATTTCAACCCAAAATCTTCTGGGCAGCCCTTATTAGAAAACGGTTTGAAAAAATACTCATCAGGTAAATTCTCTATTTATCAACTCTCAAGAGAATCTAGCAGCACAACTTAGCCTTTGAAAAATATGTGGCACTGAATTCTTTTCATCCCTCTTTAAATGACCAAATTTGGGATCTTGTGTGAAAATCTGATGGCAATTTAGGTCAAACTGCTGCAAACAAAAATAGAAAAATAAAAAGGGTTTGCAATATTTTCCTTTGTTTGATTATGAAATAAAGTCTGTACCTCACGCATATGTTTGTTCTGAGTGAGGTGTTTTGTAAAAGTACTGTAAGTGAGAAATGCAACATTTATCATTGCTTGTAGATTTATAGATGAGAGAAGCTCAGCGTGTGGTAGACTTTATAAACTGACACGTCTTTTAATAATAACTTACCTTCTTTGTCGGTATCTATGGTTACACAAACCTCAAAGTTAAGAGCATTTATCACACACACGTGCAAATATCCTAATTTCAACACTGCGCTGCTAAAAAAAATTAAACTTTCCAGTTGTTATTGTTTTAAACCCTTTTCTGTCTGTGTTAACCAGGGGACGTGCGTAAACTGACAAACCATACTGCTGAATATTTCCTTCCGACTGCATGCGCAACTTTAGTTAAATGTAATGCTCCTCTGTGTACAGTTAAGTTGCAGAGCTAACTGAGTGGGATGGAGAGCCAGTCAGTGAACTAATTAGAATGATTGAATTAAATAAAACGAAAATGTGCGGCATATGTTCGAGAGGCTTATTTTATGTTAGATGTTAAGGACGTGGGAATTGCTTTTGAAGTTCAGTAGCTCATCGAAGTGAAGTCTTTAAAAAAAAAAAAAAAAACTACAGTTTAGTGACTGTCAATCAGCCTTCATGATTCTCCGAAACAAACAGAGTAAAAAAGGCAAAAGTGACACGTTGTGTTGCTTGCCTTCTTCCGTAACTGCCGCTCTTCAGAATGGGACCTCATGTGTTTCCTTAACGAACTGGGATCAGTGTAGCGTTTTGCACAGCCCGGCACCTGGCACGCATATGGTTTCTGCACAGCCACGGCAACATAAGCACATATGTGAGTCCTGCGCTGATCCAAAAGGATTAAAACGACATTCATAATAACCCATGTGTTTGTGCTGCTGCTCACCGTGTCCAGGTGTGTGCGCTGGTGTTTAGCTCTGTCACTTGAGTTGCTGAAGGCCTTGTGGCATCCCGGGTGCTGACACATGTAGGGCTTCTCACCCGTGTGGCTGCGCAGGTGAATTTTCAGATTTTCGAGCCGAGAGAAAGCCTTGTTGCAGCCTTCAAACTGTGAAAGCACACAAATTGTGAGTGTTGTTGAAGCTGATGGGGCCAAAGATTAGCAGTTTTGAAAATTTTACTCCTCTCAAGAGTATATTTAGTATAAAATAGATAAGCAGATATTCTGTGCAATGTATATTCTTGTGATGTTTGCTGGATACAGCAGGAAACAAATGCCTCCTCACCTTAAAATTTGAAAAGGAATGAAGGGGGATGTACAGACACCCTTCTGAATAGAAAACTGTCACTTAGCTGACATGCATGGCATTGTTGTCGCACAAATATTTTATTGAAGTGACTTACACTGAAATGGCTTCCAGATAAAATTATGGGAATTAAGGTTTAAATCTTCCGGAAGGCTCTTTTTGTTACGATGCTGCTGTTTTTAAGAATTCATTTTGCGCTTCGCACAAACTTCAGATTTGACTTAAACGTGTTGTGACCAGCAGGGGTCAGTATTTCTACATGCATGACCACACTGCTTTGTGTTTTCAGTCTCCTGTATTGCATCACCTTGGCAGCAGTTGGCAGCAATCAGTTAACAAAACAAAAGTCACTTTTAGTGAACCATTTAGAGCAGATTCATAATACCCAGTCAACAAAACAGTGTGTTGCAGCATCATGTGACCTGTGACTTCACCAGTTAGTGGAGGAGGGTGTTTGGTATGCCCTGACTAAGCCTCATGGACAAAACTCACAGACCATGTCTAATATTGTTAGTTTTCTTCCAAGACTGGATTCCTCACATACTAATACCTCTTAGTCATAACCGCCGAAGCCAGATGAACTCCCCCAACTCCTCCAATATTAGAAATACTTGCCATTCTCTCTCAGTACAACAGTTATTTCCGGTCAAGATAACTCAAACGAGCTCATCTTGTTTGTGCAGTTGAACTTGAAAATAGATTTTCATTACATTTTATTTTCCGGGAAAGCTATTGAGCGAAAACAATGTTGTGCCAACCATTTTTTTTTTATTACTATATGGAGGCAGAACATAGAAAATTCTTAATATTTGGCCAAAGCAAATTGACTAAATTGGGAATGCAACAAAGACAAAAAGAGAGAGACAAAAAAAAAAATGTTTCACATATTTTCCTTCCATTCATGAGAAAACTGGTGCACTCAACTCTTCTTCATGCAGAGTATTTAGAAGAACATATCAGAATTAAGAAAGTTATAAGGAATTGGGTTTAGTAAGGTTAACTAAAACAGACACCTGCTTGATTAAAAAAAAAAAGCATTGACAAAGATAAAGTCTATTAGCACCAAACTGGCCAAGACAAGCGAGAATTGACATAAAGCTAAACTGGCAGGCCTCCATGCTGGTCCAGAGGTCGGTACTCTTTGCCTCTCTGTGTCACAAAGCTCCCATGAAGACGGCTTTTTAGTGTGTCACAAGGACCGGCTGGGCTAAACGGGAAAGCAGTGTGGCTCTTCAGTCCTACAGCCAACGTCTGACAGGTCCTGGCAGGTACTCATGCCCCAGTTGAACAATGACAGCTGCAGACTGTGCCAGCCGACTCAGTCCAGTGCCCAGTTCCCACTCTGAGGTCCGATCCCTCTGAATCCCACTAGGCCCAGTTTTACTAGGGATATGTGCAACTTAGCTCTTTTTCTTTCACCTCCTTTCTTTCCTACATTTCTCCATTTAAAAACTCCGCACTTTTCCAGCTTCAACGTTCCAATTTTCTTTCAAGTATCGCTCGGGCCATGTTCAGCATCCGAATACAAATGTACAGGGTTTTATTACACTGTTTTAAAACCCAACACATATATGATGACTGCCAAATAACTGCCAGAAGATTGTAATACCAAGTATATCAAGAACAAGAAATAAACTGGGCAATGCCACTGTACTCTAATAATTGGAACAATCCAAACCACCTTCAAACCACCCCACAGTAACGTATCTATGCAAACAGCAAAACGTGATGTATGTGATATATCCAAACATGTGTCCAAAAGTCACAACTGGCATCACATTTGTTAAAATCCTTTGACTAGGGACAATCAATGCTCGTAAAACCTTATATGTTTAGTGTTCAGTCAGGAATTTATGAAGCCGTTCAATTGTCTGTAAACAAGTACGAGTCTGGGCTTGTCCTATATGTTCATTGTGTAACAAGAGCTGCCTCATTGTTGTGCCGCTGGCTGGAGAATTTCACATGTCAAGCTGATTATCTGCCAATCATCTTCGGAGAAAACAAACTGGCTTTTTATATTCCCCTTGTTTCCATTCACGCTCACATTCTAACCTCCAGATTTGAGCAGTCACGTCCTACTTGACGAAAAGGTTCATGTAAAGAAAAGCAAAGCCTAAAGCATTAGCATATGGCTAATCTTGACTTGAAAATATGTGATTAAAGTCAGGGGAACTTGTGAGGAAATTGTGCAACTTTTTCTTTCTACACTCGAGACTTTTATAGTACAACAAACACATTTAGCGGTTCTGCTTTTGGTAATAAGATGTGACCATAAATCTCCATTGAATAATTACAGAAATCATAGAAACATCCAACAATGGCAGCACCATGGCAACAGAGCGGGCTTCAACTAATAAGTAAGTATTTTGGAGCAGAAGGTCGGCAGCAGGTATGCATGATGTTAATAATTAGCTTGTTGAAAGCACCAACATGAAGCGTGTTTTGCCGATGGTTTGTTAATTACTCATCCAAGTCTCGAATGTTTTCACAGTGGGAGTGAGGAACAGGCAAAGAAGACAATACAGCCTATAAATAATCTGCAGTGCCGATGGCTGCACGAGTCTTTGGAGACAATGTTGGTTCTTTTTTGCCTTTTTTCTGACGTGTTAAAAAAAAACAAAAACTAAACTAATCTGAATCTAACCTGCCGTCAGTTTTTCATCAAGAATTAAATATGGACAGAAAACTAGAAAAAAATATAAAACTGTTTGGTCACACTAGGACAAATACGTTGAT
This sequence comes from Kryptolebias brasiliensis, assembly GCA_028566095.1. Classification (NCBI taxonomy): domain Eukaryota; kingdom Metazoa; phylum Chordata; class Actinopteri; order Cyprinodontiformes; family Rivulidae; genus Kryptolebias; species Kryptolebias brasiliensis. The sequence continues at coordinate 15,971,786 of JAOXNZ010000038.1, forward strand.
GGGGGAAAAAATGGCTACATAAACGTGCTGCAACATACCAGCGTGCTATGCCAAGGTGAACAAAGACAATATTGCCTTTGCTTAAATCCTGCACTTTAGCAGTCATATTCAGCATGATAGAATACAAGTGTTTGCCTTTTCACCTGAACTGTAGTAACCAAGCTACAGAGTCATCTTTATTTGACATCTGAGAAAAAAGGATAAGCTTTCTCTCTCTGGCTAAAGAAGCAAATGTTTACAGAACTAGAATACTGGGCATCACCTTCCCAAAATGACAGCCAAGTTTTGTAAGGCAGAGGTCTGGTGAAGCCATGGCCGCCGACAGCCCCAATAGCTTCTAAAGGCCCATTGTGCCATACCAAATCTAAAGTGCTAGACCTCCTTTATGCCTATTTATTAACAATATAATTGCGTTAACTCCCATGCCAATTGTCACAGAGCTCTGCTAATTGCTCCGTGGCTTGAGTTAAGAGGAGAGTGAGGCCATATTTGGTCTAAACTTTGGCTAAATATCATTGAAGGCATGAAGGCATTTACCCTGATAAAAGCCTTTCGGTACCCTGAAGGTCTAAACCATTCATCTAGATACTGTTGCTTTGAATGACTCAAATAGTGCTCTAACATTCAAGATGGTTCTGCTTTGAAGGCATTTAGTCATTCATCTCACATACAAGGGAAAAAAAATAATCTGATTCAGAGGAAGCTCTGCTATGTAGGCAATGCATTCAACAAGGATTTTTTTTTTATTAAATGAAAGAAATAAGATGAAAGATGAGTTGTAGTAGACATGTATGCAAGGTGTACCGAGCATTTGTTGGGTTTCTCTCCTGAATGGACCCTCATGTGGATAAGAAGTTTGTATCTGGCGTTAAATGGCTTTAAGTTGCGTGGACATCCTACCCAGTAGCACGTGAAATCCTCAGCTTTCTGCTGGTCTACGTGCATCTTCTCTATGTGCCTTACCAGCTCCTCCTTTTGGTCATAAACTGCACTGCAGTTCATCCACCTGCAGCGATGGGTGCCATAATCCTCCACCTCACCTTCCTCCTCCTCCAGCATCGGAATTTGGGGTAAAAATCCAACTGCATGTCTGTGAGGAAGCATGGGAACCTGTGTGAAAGGATCTTGAGAAGGTGCCTTTATTTTCCAATGATGCTTAGAGATTTTTATGTGCTGGTGTGAGTAGTAAGGCGGTGGAGGTCTTTGTGGAAAAGCAACTTCTTGGACAGTTGTCAACAGAGCTGGCTCTGATTGTAGAGGTGGCAGAATATTGCTAATGGTTTGGCTGCAGCTGTCTGAAGTCGTCTCCAGAATCCCCTCTTCATCTGGAAGGCACTGCTGCTCCACCATCATGTTAGCCATCTGGCCCTCCAAATCCCCTCCCTCCTCGAGCATCTGCATACGGCCACACTCTGACAGCGGGGCCAGAGCTTGGGAAGAGCTCAACATGCTGTAGGGATGGCTCTGGGGTATGCAGTGACCTCTCACCCCCAGGAAATGACCATAGCCCTCAGAGTGAACAGGTGAAAGTGTAAAGTGGGAGGACGGAGAGCTGCGGGAACCATTGATGTAAGCCACAAGCGAGGTTGGCGAGGTGCGTATAATGGAGTTAAAATCAATACCCATGACATCTGACAAAGGCGACATGGAGAGAGCTCTCTTCTTTGTGCGACACTGTCGGGGGCTTCCGGCCTCACCTGCAAAGAGGTACGAGGGCAGGGAGGCAGAGGTGCTCGTGCCACCTGATATGGTCGTGCCCGACATGGCTGTGCCAGGGGACAGGCTGAACTGTTCGCCGCCCTCGCTAGTCTGGGTAGAGTTGTGAGGTAATCCCACCGGAGGAAGCACACGGTAACCATATGGCCAGTCATGTTTGCCACTAAACACTGACTGTGTTTCAAACAGGCTGAGGGTAGTGGATGCCAGAGATTCTCTGGACAGCAAGGACCTGAAAAATATTAGTTTTATTGGTTTTAGTAGCATTTTTTGTGAGCTCATCACCAAATAGACTTACTGATAGTGCTCACCTGGCATCGGTGAGAGGAACTGGCATGCTAGGACATGGTGGTAGCTGAGGCATTGCAGGGTAAGGCTGGCTTGAGTGAACACCTATGGAGCTACTGGTTACTGTTAGGTTAACGCCTGTCGCTTGACCACATACATCCAACATGGACCCAGAGACTGCAAAATCTGATGAATAAAAGCCAAATATTTCTTAAAAAATGACATAGGCAATACTAGACTTGAACACACAAGTTACAGCAGAGCAGGAGGTTTAACCACATTTGGAAAAAGAAAAAAACCCAAAACATCGAACTCAAATGCAATACTTTTTCCCTAATGGTTTGCACACTAGACTGTGGAATTTTCCTTGCAAGAATAAACAAAGTGGAAACACTCTGATCTGTTAAACACTAATAAGCTTTTTTTACCTTCCACCATTTTCCCGTAGAAAGGTTATGTTCTAGCTTTGTGTCTGGCAAATGATCAGTAAATAAGATAAATGGTTCAGCAAGATGACAAGCGAGGTGAGGAGAACAGAAATGAGGAACGTCACGGTAAATCATTTCGATTTTTAGAGAAACTATTGACTGAATTACTATGATGTTCCTCGTCACAACATAACCCTTTGGTTTTACCTCTGAAACTGTGGTTAGAAGGGCTGAGTCTTGATGCTTTATTAGTTGTCGCTGTTGTGTTTGGCGAGTGATGAGCAGGTTGTTGCTGTGGGCATGCACTGGGCCCAGTCAGATGTTTTCCATTGATCAACACTTGTCTGCGGAGGCTCAAGGTAGGCAGGACGACTTGGCCTCCGCTCTGTGTTCCAGAGCTTAAAGAGTGAACGGTTCCTCTTTTCACTGTGTCAGTTCTCTCGCTGTGCTGAGGGGAGGACACGGGCATCCTGACGGATTGGGGCTGGTGGCCCCGGATCATACTCAGCGACGGGGACGCGCTGCAGGGAGACACGAGCAGCTGACAGCCTTTTCCGCTCATGGCTGAAGGGAACCCTCTCCAGAGGACCTGTGCTTATGAGGAAGCAGATTCAAGTCGCTGCGTTTTGGGGGAAGTTTGCTTTATTCAGAAAGTAGGAATCTAAGGCTCACACCTAAAAAAAAATAACAAAAAGATCAAACAAACTGTTCAGGAGTTTGAAACAACTTCCAGACAACATCAACTTTAAGGGAAGGCCTTGCATATTTCAGCAAGACAGTGCCAAAAAGCATACAGCACCCATTACAACAGCATGCCTCAGTTCACCTGATGCATTTTTTTATTGTTACTTATAATATATTTGTTGTATTTGCTGCTTTTTTGGGGCAAGTCTGTCTAAAAAAAAACGCTTTTTAATCTCAGTGAAACTTTTACCTGGATAAATGATAGATAAGTTTTAAATAAAGTACTGAACAATGAAACAGCAACACGTAAGAGCAAAAGTACATCAGGGTTTGAACAGCTAATATGTGGACTATCACCACATTCATAAAAATACAGTTCACTAACCGATTAAACAACCAAGTGTTTTAAAGTTTAGTATTAATAGTTATTAATACAAACGTCTTCTAAGCTGCTGAACCACAAAAGAGGTTTAAACAGTGAAGTGTAATAGCTGTAAACACAACATGTACGGTCCAGTTGGTGTTCACGGCGCGTTAACTCACCTGTTGTTACAAAGTTTCCCCAAACAAACATGTCGGGGTGAAGTCCTCCTTCCCTCCGCGCGCACAGAGACACTTTCCCTCAAAGTTGAGGAAAAGTGAAAACTGAGAGGAATGTCTCCGTAGCTTCCCTGCTGTTCTCTCAGTCCTCCGTTTCTCGCAACTTCTTCCTCCTCTTCTTCTTCTTCTTCTTCTTCTTCTTCTTCTTCTTCGCGGTTACACTTTTGCCCTTGGCACGACTGTGTGGGAACGACGTCATTTCTAACGAAGTGCACCTTATAAGTGAATTATTAAGGATGTTTTTTTTTGTTTTTTCTTTTGTAAGTCAGTACCGGTCACGCGCCGATGCCCAATGCGTTACTGCGCGTGCGTGTCAGAGCCCGTGTTCGGCGTTCACTGTTATCACCGTTTCTTGCCCCTTAATATGGAAAAAAGCAGTAGTAATAGTAGTTGTTTACGTGAGTTAAATAAGTCAGCATGTAGGCTGTAAAAGAGTTAGCTAAGGACAAATTAAAATCAGGTGTTTTCAATCAGCGGGATGACAAACAGGTGTGAGTCCTGATCCTGAATCTGGTTCTACTTTCCTAGGCTGCCTACATGAGACACTATGGAAGTGCTGTGCTATTTAATTTATTTGTTGAGAATAATATATATGAGACCATGCATGTATGTATGTATGTATGCATGTATGTATGTATGCATGTATGTATGTATGTATGTATGTATGTATGTATGTATGTATGCATGTATGTATGTATGTTCGTATGTATGTATGTATGTATGTATGTATGTATGTATGTATGTTCGTATGTATGTATGTTCGTATGTATGTATGTTCGTATGTATGTATGTTCGTATGTATGTATGTATGTATGTATGTATGTATGTATGTATGTATGTATGTATGTATGTATGTATGTATGTATGTAT
>JAOXNZ010000038.1:15979204-15990184 GCA_028566095.1 Kryptolebias brasiliensis
ATAGATAGATAGATAGATAGATAGATAGATAGATAGATAGATAGATAGATAGATAGATAGATAGATAGATAGAGGTTTAATATGTTCCCTCTCCTGCCAGCAGGGGTCAATATTAGCACACTAATGGAAGCACTGTATTCCTTTTAAACACTCACACAAATAATAAAATAAAGAAAAAAAGAAGAACAAAGACATCCAGTAAAAGTCAAAGAAAATTCCTAGTGATGAGCACAAGATTACTCCTTGTTTACATCATGATAGGAAATATTTTACATCTTTGAGGAGACTTGCTGCCTGCGAGACAGTTTGTCCTTTTCTTCCTTTCGCCAAGCGAGTCACAGCGTCTTTCCAAAGGTTGCAGAATAATAGGACAGAAACACGTTTATGCTTGAAACGACAACCCGTTTTGAAAGCCTTATGTTTTAGCGGAAGAATGAAATGGGCAAAAGGAACAAGATCAGAAGCAAACGGGCAAAGAATAAAAATAAAGATATAAAAAAGGCTCAAAAAGGACAAGATAGATTTAAGCTCGGACCATTAGTGAATAGCTCCATTTGTAGCAGAATTAATGCTGTAATAGACTCTCTTCCCCCACTTACAGAATCCATTTTCTCCCTCATGATGACAGCATCAGCACTCCTGGAAGCAGCAACGCATTCATTGCAGTGTCAAGAAGAGAAATCACGGGTGATTTCTCTTTAAGTTATATTACAATGGTCACTTAAGTTAATGCCTGCCAACAGTGGACCTGTGATTAATTAATCTGCTTTTGATTTGCTAATGACGGCTCAAGTTAAACACAAGGTTAGTGGAGGCTGAGTCAATCCTTTTAACTGCAGAAGTAGGGAGTACTTGTTGGAGATATCAATTTATTGGTATCATCCCTCATCGTAATGACTCCTTATTAGCCTGCTGCACCTCTCATACTCACACGCAGAGATAGAGAGTCACACAGTGGGGCAGGATTGAATTAAAAGTCTCTTATAAACAACTGAATCGCTCGTGTTGTTTTGTACTTTGTAGTGTAAAATTGATGTTTTGTGAGATGTCCGAACAGGAGGGCTATAAATAGTGCGACTGCTGGTTTACAGCTCATCATCTGGATGTGAAATACAGCGGGAAGAAGTGACCCATCCATCCATCTCCCCCTTTACTGTCACTACCAACAGCCTGGATGAAGATGAGTGCGAGAGAGATCAGCTCGCGAGCTCCTTCCGTCTCCATCCATCAAGTCTAAGTCTCATATAATCTTTTGCAGAGAGTGATGAAATAAAAGAAAGGACAGCAGGGAACACAGACGTTCACTTCCTCCCCCTCCAGGTTCTGTCTCCTGCCCCTCTTCCTGCTGTATTTTTTAACAGGATGACTGTAATAAAAGAATGCTGACACAACTGGTAGGCCACGGGCTTGTTATGATCAGGGTGAAGCCTAAGGCGGTGCGTGTGCCGTAAGCACCTCTCCTTTACGCTCAGATGTTATTAACACTGCGCCACTGGAAGCACATCAAGGATGATGAGGCCTGAGGGCCGGGGCACAAGCACCGGACCCGCTCCGAGACCCCCTGATCAACAGAATCACTTTTAATAGAAACACAACAAGTGAAAAGAAGCTTTGGCGAATCCAGTCAAATTTGTGTTACTCAGAGACAAAGTGTGTTTGTTTGTAGAGTAGTGTTAGCAGCATATGTCTTGAACCAGCAGATCTTAAGGAAATTCAGGAAGAAATCACTGGTTGTACATCTGCAGCTCATTACCCTTTAGAGTCAACTCTATTCAAGATGGCTGCCACAGCTAAGTGACCTTAGCAAACACAAAAGTGGCTATAACTCTTTTTTTGTCTTTTTTTTAGCACAAAATGATTTTAGTTTAAAGGTGGGCGATATGCATTCCATCAAAGAATGGTATGGCTTTGATTTTGTAGTCTGCAAAAGGCTGTATTACGTATATTCTGCGTCTTTTGATTGAATTTACTGGCCAAAGCGTGATGATGGGAGCTGTCAGATCATGTAGGATGTCCTAGAAGGTCCAGACAGAGAAGAATGTGTCATTAGACCCCCTGCCCGTAGCCCCCTAGTCAGACCTTCGCAACATCCGTCTTCATTAAAAGGTTGCTCCCTGAACAGATGGTCATTAACAGCAACCCCCTCCTTCCTTGGACTCTGCACCCTCCCCAGCAGCAGGACACTACCTAGAGGACACCCAGCGTCCCCGTGGGAATCCCAGAAAACTGCACCAACAAGGAGAAAGTAGTGCAACTTGTTAATGACCACCCTGGGATGTAAATAAATCTTCCTTGGCTAACAAAGTATGAAGACGGGCTTACTCTGCAGGGTAATCAATATGTCTATGACCCAAAGTAAGATGACAATGATACATCAACAATAAACCCAGAAGTAGGTCGAATCAGTCGGTGCATTTTAGGGTTGTATGGACTAACGAAGCTAAAGAAAGTATTTTTGACTCTTGACTCTGTTAAAAATCACATGACCAAATTAATCATGTTTTTGCAACTGCTAAAGAGAACATTTCTGTCATAGTTTTTGTTACTGTTGTTGTTGTTCAGTTCCTCCACACATCCATAACAGGTGTTCTGAACCCAGAATGCATGCTGCTGTCAGCTTGTCGCTTCACTTGCTTGCGTCTCACAAACGACTGGACGGATTATAACGAAACTCCCAGAAGCTAATCATCGAGTATACATCTGCAACGACCAAAGCTGCTACAACTCTTTTCCTTCTCATTGCAAGACTATTTTAGTTTAAAACTCTGGCCTGAAAGGCAGCAGGCAATATGCATTCCTTCAAGGAAGGCTAGGCCTGTAATTAAGCTGAACTTGACCCATAATGCTTGAAAGACTAGCTCCTGTTTGGTAAAACAGTCTTGTAACAGAAATGTAGAGACACAAAGTTACAGATTTATGTGTAGAAGTCACTTTAGTTACATGCTATTTCTTGTTCCGTTTTGACTGGAGTAAATCTTACTGACAGCCCCATCTTACTGTAAGTATCTCCAGCGGCAGTCACCATAGATGCCAATTACTCCAGTAATCACTCTCTAGCTGAGAGCGTGGATTCAGACAGGGTAAAGTATTATCCATCTTCATCATATTCATTATCAGGCAGCAGATGCAGGTGTCCTAGCCTCCCACTGCTCCACACCATTAGTGACTGATAGACGGAGAGACTTAACTGATATTTCCTCCACAGAGCACGCCCACATGGCGCAGTTTTCTTTTTTTTTTAAAGAAGGGAAAAAGATCTTCAGTTAAAGAAACACACTGAATCTACTTTTCATCTGCTGCTGTCACAGTCACCGGGTAGACAGGCGGTCGTGTCCACGGTCAAATGTCACCCAGCAGGGGGGTTTGCAGCACATCATTTGTTGCCTCCTGATTATCCTCTGCTGTCTCTCTAACAAGGAGGCTCAGCGTGACAGACATATATTGTCTCTGTTTCTCACGAGCGGGGAACAGAAAAGGTGATAGCGGTGGCATGTTTGTCACCTATCGATCCAGCGTCTGCTCGCATCGCAACACGGGTGGAAAAGAGGGCGGCCTGCTCCCTCCCTGCTGAATGAACCTATCCGCGGGCGTCGAGCAGCCCGAGTCAGGAAGTTGCTCAAATAAATCACCTCATTAGCCCATTCTCTAACGGGTTATTATAACAGGGCTGGCAACATGCTCCCGGTGAGGCTCACGAGATTTCAAAACTCTGAAAATGCTTTTGGGTGGGATCGTTTTCCTATCCTCTTGCACCTGGTCGAGGTCATTCTATCAGGTGGATTGATTTACATATAAATTGAACATGCAGTGTTCACGCACCTCCTTTAACTCATCTGTTTCACTCCTGTATCCCATAATCTGTCTTCCATACTTCAACAAGCATTTAATCTCGTCTTTCATATTGTCTTACGTTTCATTATTTTTTCAAGTGTTATTTATTAAAATTCATTTAGCTAATAACGCCCACACACACACACACACACACACACACTCTTCTTTTTTTTTCTTCTTCTTGCAATGCACCTATTCTAATGTGTTCATAGCATCTGCGTGTCCCGAGGTGAAATGGGAAATGTTGAAAATTCACTGGAATATGAAAAAGCAATCATATTTTCTGTATCGGTAAGCAGGTCTGTGGTAGCTGGAGGTCATTCGTGCTTTCTGCCGTTGCTTGGGGAGGCATTTTGTAAGATCCCTCAAGGCTCACCTAGTTAATTAAGTTTTTGTAACTTGTGTTTTATTTTTTTTACTGCTCCACAAAGACAATTCACTTTAACTGCTGAAGGTTCAATGGATGCTACATCTCATCTATGTTTATTTGGAATACACAGCCAGAAAAACGGGATTCTTACATGTTTCTTAAAGTACACTAAACCACTGTTTAAAAAAAAAAAAAGTTTTAAGCTTTTCCAGCACCTTACTGTCGTAATAACATGGCCTTCAAAAATACATATACCAACTCAGAATGATGCTTTCACTTTTTCACAACATAACATCTCAAGTTATTTCGCTTTTAGGAACCAAAATGTCTGTCTGTTAGCAAAATATCTCATGAACTACTGAACAGAGTTTAAAAAAACTCTCAGACTCCAATCATTCGATGCACATCTACAACTGGAGTCAGCCTGATTCAAGATGGCTGCCACAGCTGATTGACCTTAGGAAACACACAAATGTCTATAACTCAACCAGTTTTACAGATATTGAGGTAGGATTTGGTGTGGTAGCAGCTGAGAGTCATCTGCAACACATACTTTGAGTGCTAACAGATCATATGAGGTCTTTGTTTAAAACTTTAGCATTAACTGCTGAAGTTAACGCTGTCTGTCTGTCTGTTAGAAAAAATATTTCATGGACTACTGAATGGATTTTAATGAAACACTCAGAAAGTAACCATTGGATACACATCTACAACTGCTTACCTTTTGGAGAAAACCTGTTTCAAGATGGCCGCCAAAGCTAATCAAACTTAGCAAACACACAAATGGCTATTACTCAGTCACTTTTACAGGTGTTGAGCTAAAATCTGATGTGGTAGTAGCTGAGACTGATCCACAACACATATTTTCAGCTCTAACAAATCACACGAGATCTTTGTTTGAAACTTTGTTCATGCAAGGCTACGGCCATCTGAATTTCTTCTTTAACTAATAAAAGGCATTCAAAGCCATAGAAAGGATTACAGTACAGCCACACACGCAAATTCTGAGGCAGTGAAACGTGTTGAGTTGTTTTGGTTAAAAGCAAAACAATTAGAAGAAATGATTTTATTATATAAAAAGCAAAACATTAAATCAGCATTGTATTTAAAAAAAACCCACAATGCAATTATAATATTAAGTACTTTATAATAAGATTGAACCACTTTTTAATTCTTGAAATCACCACATTAAATTTCAAGGATTTCCAGGCCCCTTACAAACCCCGTGAAAACATTAATTATCCTGATAGGATCCATATCAACAATACCTAAAAATGGAAACAAATAGATCAGTTGTGATATTTTTATCAGGCAAAACACACACAAACTGTCTAAAGGAAGTGGGAAAAAACATTACGCAGCGGAGTTGTCTTGGTGATTTGGAGTTTGTGTGCTGTGAGGAGGTGGAAGTGAGGCTCCAGATATAGAAAAAGTGTGGGTGTGTGTATGTGACTTTATCCACTGCCAAGAAATAAATTAAGCAATAACACTGGCAAGGTGAGGTGCTTATGAAGGCTGAAAAGACAAATTGATTTAAAACCTGTAAGGGAAAAGAAAAAAAAAAAAAATCTACTTGAATGGTTTTCTGCTGCAGCGGTGCCATTACTGCACTATATCCCAAACTTACTGGAGAAAATTATTATATAGATGAATACATTTGTACTCAATATTCAGTTCCCAGAAGTTCATAACCGTGACACTTTGCAAATCATGACTTTCTGAGAACTGATTAAAATGCAGTGATATTTGTTAGTATTTGAAAAGCATGAGGAGAAACCGGAGTTATTTAAACGATAGATGATCGACATCTAACATGATAAGGGAATGTATGCGTTCTCTAGAATGAAGTGTGCTTGCTCGTGTCTGCATACTATTATGATTATTACTATGTGCAAGATGATCGCAAACCCTCTGTAGCTTTTAAGACTCTTCAGTGCCCACCCCCTCCCCCACATAATTGGACAGCTCTAATAAAATCCATAATAAAAGCCAGAGTGTTCGTTTGCCTGTACCGTTAATGAAATATCTGGTGGATAACTGAGCAGATTTTAGTGAAACTCTCCAAAAGTAATCATTGGGCTGACATCTGCAACTGATTACCTTTTGGAGTTTACACAATTCAAGATGGCTGCCACAGCTATTCAGCCTAAGCCCACAGAAGAATGGCTCCACCTCAGTGAATTTTACAGATATTGAACTGAAATTTGGTCTGGCAGTAGCTGACAGTCATTCACAACACATACTTTGAGCGCTAACAGATCATGCAAAATCTCATAAATATGAAATGAAATGAGATTGTGCATACTGTACATAAATAACCCACGGCACAAATTGTTTTCATTGAAAAAACTGACAGTGATGATCCTGTAATTATAGAAATATTTGTAAGACTTTTGCGTGTTAATAACATAGGAAAAGCGGGACATTTTCTCATGGATTGTAATGTAAATATATGCTTTTAAAGGGATCACTTTACACAAAGTTTTGTAAAGTGAGATCATCCCCCAGAGACACGCCACAGGACTTTACAGGAAACTGTGATATTGAATATAATAGAAAATGGCCTCGTTGATCATGGTGGGTTCAATTCAAAACAGATCATGTGACCTCTGAACAGTAATGTAGTCAGTGTTGTCAGAAGTGTTGAGATATACTTCCTCAGGAGGACATCCATCACCATCCCTTCCATGTCCCATTCAGAGAGAAAAGATCCACTAAGCTCTGCAGGCAGAATAATGAGGAGCCACCAGCGGTGGAAGTTTCCTCCATCTGCAGTAAAGCAGATTGAAACACCTCCGCAGCCTCACTCTTATATTCAGCTCAAACGGAAAATGCAAACTGAGGCTGACAAGTGTCGGAAAGTAAATATGATGACTGACAGACTATTGTGTTTTTTCTGCTAAGGCCAATAATGCTCAGTGGGTCTCTGCTGCACTGCACAAAGAGAAAGTTAACAACTCTACAAACACTTTCCATGGGGAAAAAAGGATCTTTTGTTTGTTTTTAACTATAACTAAATTAAAGGAAAAGGTCACAGCTTTTGAAGTGGGGTTCTGTGGAAATGTAATAATAATATCTTACCTGTTGCAGATGGCTCTCTGAACTACTTTAGTTTGGAGAAATAAGAGTTTAATTCTGACTGAATTAAAGACCAGAGTTGATTAGTGCTAATTTACAACACCAATCTTAAAAAATTAATAGCGGTTCATTGGAAAACTTTTTAAAAATAAATCTTTACATTGCTGTCAATTTTACATAGAGTGATTATTTACATAGAATTCTACGGTTCTTTGCAAGTGCAAGTAGCAGCAGCTATAGCTAGCTGTAGCAGCTATAGCTATCTGTAGCTGCTGCTGCAACCTGGGACACGTCCAGCAGGAATATCGTAACATGTCTGCTGAAAGAGCTGCACACTTTTATTCATTTAGTTTATCAGTGTTCAGGTCTGAGGTCTGTCAAAGACCTGTCTGCAACAGGTAAGATGTTTGTTGTTCAAAAAACTTTTCACAGAACCCAACTTTGATTGATCTGAACTATCTCTTTAACCCCTACATCACTAGCGGCCCCTGTACCGGGGGCAGCATACTTCTCAAAAATAGGCCAAGGGACTAAGGGGTTAAGGTGTACAAATTTGCTCACAAACATATATTGGTACAAGTATATTCACATTTATAGTGTTAGAGAAGTGGCGGGCCGAGCTGTTGATCAGCACCATGCATGGGGTAATAGATCCGTTTAACGTTAATCAATGTCGCTCACAGGCTCATTGAGCAGTGCACTCAGCATCCTGCTTTTGTGTCAGAGAGCCTTTTAATCTAATTGGACATTAAACTCCTGTCATTGTTCCTCATGCTCTGAGACTTATTTATGGCTCTCCTGCTTGCTTGTCTTTACCTTTTCATTACAGCATGCCAGTCCACATCAGCAAACTCATTAAAGGAAATGAATCAAAGGAGAAAGCTGATGTGTGGCTGGAAAGTGTAATTTAATAAATGTATGTTCGGGCTGCAGTGTTGGCCACATCATTCATGTTGTTTACGGGCCGTGGCATGTTAGCAGGTGAGGGCACTTTAATAATAAAGGCCTTTTACAAAGGCAAACATCAGCGCTGCATTTTAATATGATGACCTGCAGGGAGGGAGAGGATTGTCAGGCCTGAATTCAGTAAACAGAAAAAAAAACATCTGATGGCTCTTAAGATTCGCACAATTTTCACCAGATCATTATGACCATGGCATGTGGATGTGAAGGATGTCTATTGCTGTCCTTATATCTAACTTATCTTAAATTACATTTACCTTAAAACAATTTTACAACTGTAGAGTTCAGTTCATAAAGCAGATTATTATTATTTTTTGGACTAAAAGCAGGACTGCTGCTGCTTTATTCCTACATGGTCTGGTAACAACTTACTAAACAGGTTAGTGCTACAATAAATAAAAATGTTTAATCAGAAACCAATTCAGCCAAAGCAGGGACGTCACACAAAAATAAGTGATGTAAACTACAGAAATGGCATTTTCTATGAAAATGCAGTATGAATGCTGAGTGCTAAAATGCTTTGTTTGAATTTGTTAAAGAATGAAGACCTTAAGACAAGCAGAACAGAAGCTAAAATCAGCTAAACAGTGGCTAAAAGCTAAAATTAGCAAAAGAGTAGCCAGAAGATTAAAATCATAGCTATTAGGTTAAATTAGCAAAACAGTAGCTAAAAGCAAAAATGAGGAAAACCATATCTAAAAGTTAAATGTAGCAAACCAGTTGCTGAAAGCTAAATGTAAAAAAAAAACAGAAAAAAATTGATAAAAGCTACAATTAGCAAAATATTAATTAAAGCCAGATGTAGCAAAACCATAGCTATGAGCTAAAATGAGCAAAACTGCAGCTAAAACTATCAAGAGGCACGAGCTAAAAAGAGACAAAAATAGAGCAAGTATCCTGAAGTAGATTTCAGAGAACAAGCTTTTAATGAAATTAAAGAGATCTCAGTGTATTTTTATGGGGAAAAAAAAACCTTTGTAAATATAGTTAAAGAATTCAAAACGTACACAAGTTTCAAGTACGAAAAGTCATAGCGCACTTTTCCTGATCGAGCTGAATGTTTTGATATATGAATGGTTAAAACAGCGCAGGAAAAATGTAATTTTAAAAAACATACATGCTTAAGAAACAACAAACAGGAAAACAACATCGGCTGCTGATCATTAGACACAAAAGTTGCCACTCAATAACCCTCACGTGATCAGTTAACCAGTCGTGTGTCCTGATGCGGGAGATGATTTGTTATGAAGACCAACTGAGGAAGATTAGAAAAGGCTGGACATTATCAGATGGCATTTATTCCATAATTAAATGAAGCATCTGTCATGAGAAAACTAACTAAGCAGCGAACAGTCAGTATACAAGTTGACTGCCATCACACCTAATACTCCTTTTGACCACCATGCATCATGTAGACATCTACTTTATTCACTAGTAATTTATTTCTGATAAGGTCTGGTAAATTAACATACTAGACCTTATCAAGGGAAACTATGTGCATCAGAAACTGGCTTCACTGAGTCAGGACCAAGCATCTGTTAGGGATAAAAAGGGTGAAAGCAGGGATGGGTGTGCAGGGTTCCTCTGTTGATCCGCTCATTTTTAATTTTTAATCGCCTGCAACTTGACTGCATGTGGCCCACTGAGCTCAACAGCACCGTTTCACAGGCAAACCTGGACACAAAAAGTTCAGATTAGCCAAAGTTTCGTACTTGATGTCAATTCATCAACCCCATATTTTCACTCTTTAGGGTTTTCGTATCTTTTGTTTTGCATCGCTCGCTCACTTCAGTTTTGAATAGTTTGTATTTCTCACACTCCGTTTGTTTCTGTTGGTAGTTTGTCTTCATTTCTGATCAATGAATGCGCACTGATTGTGTATGTTGGCATGTTTTATTGTGTGGAGGGTTGGTGTTACTTACTAGAAACAATCTAGACTAAAGCTTTTCCTTGCTAAATGTAAATCTACCTTCTATTATGGGAAAATATAGAGTTTGTTCAAAATGTCCTTGTTTTTGCTTTTCCGGCAAATGAAAAGGCATCACTCACCAAATTGGGTAAATTTTAAGCTAAATAGGATTTATAGTGTTTGCTATTTACATAAAAACTGATTTTGTGCATTTTTATTTTTATTTATTCTCTGATATATTTAGATTCTGAAACATTAAATTCCCAATGTGTTTCTCAAGATCAATGTTTTTGTGTTCCTAACTGTTGCTTTACAACTCTTTTCCTTCTTGATAATCTGTCTTTTCATACAACACTTACAGCCTGTGAACATTTCATTATCTTAATATGTCCTGGCTGGGACATAGAGGATTATTGTTCTGCTCTGAGCCTCTCCCCTGTGCAAAACACATCTCTTGCTGTCAACTGCAATGCACCAAAATGAATGAAGTGATTGCACTACAGTAGTTTCTCACACAAATTAGTCAACATACTATATACAGTATGTTTTGTTTTCTCCTTCTATCCGTTCTTGTCTTATAATAGTTTTGAGCTTTTGCTTAAACAACCAAGGTTTCCTTTTTGGGTTAGAAATGTTTTTTTTTTTATTTGAATTTGAACATCTTTAGCTTTACCATTCTGTTTTGGGGCAATCATACAGTGCAGGTAAAAATGTAGCAAAACAGGTTGTAGATGGGTCTTAGAATAGTGTTTTGTTCCATCCATCCATCCATCCATCCATCCATCCATCCATCCATCCATCCATCCATCCATCCATCCATCCATCCATC
>JAOXNZ010000038.1:16016471-16039742 GCA_028566095.1 Kryptolebias brasiliensis
ATTATTATATATAGTTATATTTGTTCACTACAATAAGGTCACAGTGTGTCAACAACTTATATTTATGAACACTTTATAATATTTAGCAAACGAAAAAAAGACATGGAAGTTTACAATAAAAACTCCAGATTTTCCAAGCATTTCCAGCTAATTCCAAGTTGGCTTGGTGTATCACCTCTCAGTGTGTGTTGGCTGTCAATTACAGTCTACCAAACAATTTACAAGGAGACTAAATAGGAAAATATAGGTCAGTATTTTTAAATAAACCTACTTGACTCACTGAATTCATCCAAAACTTGAAACTGTTTAAAGTAGAATTGTACTATTGCAAAAGTTGTTTTTTTTTTAAATGAGCCAACTTTGTCAGGTCGTCCATCTAATGATTGCCAGTCAGTTTGAAAAACAGGAAGTGTAAAAACAGAATCAGCGGCAGCTTTTTGTGTTTGTGTATGTGTGTATTTGTGCCACTGACAGGGCTGCCTTTTCTCTCGTATTGACCATGAGACTCACGTTTTTGACTCTTTCCACATGGCACCAAGTAACACGTCCCTTTTCTCAAGCAGCGAAAAACAAATTCATAACTGAAAATGTCACGGTGTCACAAAACAGACAGGACAGAGGAAGTCCTTGTTTTAAGAAAAGGAAGGTTATATAGCTGAATTTATGATCATTCCTGGCCTTGACAACAGCACAGCAATACTAAAATGGTAGTTCTGGAAACTGGCATCAATTTGTCTTAAATAAAAAGATAGTATTGATATTATGTTTGTACACTGTTAGATTCTAAAAATTACTTTCTGGGTATTGAGAATAGCTACCCTCAGCTGTAGTGTCACTTAATCAAGTATGATAATAATAAAAATATGGCATTGAAACTTGCTTTAAACAAATGTTTTAGGATACAGAATGATTTCCAGTGTTCATGCAGGGCCAGTATTGTAAATCTATGTCATTTTTTGGGACCTAAATGGCCAACTCAGGTCCAAGTCTTTACTATCAACCAGTGCTGAACAGTTTTGCAGCAGTCTTTCTCGCAGTTGAGACTCCAGTCTGCAGTTTTCTGCATGATAAGCTCTCCCAATATGCACAGATGTGTTGCGCCTCACATGCTTGGTGCTTATTATGTGTGAAGCTGCTGGAAAGACCCCACACTGAGAAGCTCCATCTTAGCTCTCCCCTTCCGCTGAGCCACCAGCTGCACATTGAAGTGAAGCAGCCTCTTCACAATAATTCTGCCAGTCTGGGCCTCCTAGTAATGAAATCTTATTTAAGAGGAAAATGCTGAGCTGCTGCTCTGTGGATGTGCAGCTCACACAGGACAAACAGAACAGACGCACAGCAAACTGGCACAAGCCCGGCTGCAGTTCTATAATGTTTGACCACAAAAGCCGATTAATGGATTTCACCCCAGTCTGGAGGAGCAGGGAGAGCATAGCTGTCTTAGCTCTTTCCCCCAATGAACTTAGAGGAATCCAAATACTCAGCACTCAGGGTAGGGATGGGAACATCAGAGAGAATGATGGCTGGTGGAAATGAATTCCTTTAACTGGAATGTTGTTATTTTACTGAACTCCTAGAAGTGTCTACTGCCGGTTTGAGTAACATTTAGTTATCTGTGATATCTCTGTCATGCTTGTCCTACGTTTCAAATTCAGCCCAGCATGTTTAAAAAATATCAGTAATATGTACAGTTTTCATTTTACAGCGAATGGCTTACATCATGCAACATAGTGGTGGAGCTTTTGACAATGCTTACAGTTCTTTTCTAGCATGTAAACAACACAAACTTGTCCCTGCAACAGAAATTGTATTTTTGTGTAAATGAAATGCATTTAAAATAATTATCTAAAGTTATATTTATATTATATTTGAAATTAGCTATTTAATTTGGGGTTATTTATGGAAATACATAGATTTAGAACTGAATTAGACTGCATGCAACTGGATTTAAATAGGACATGTTTACTTTTTGCACAGGGTGTTATTTAGTTGAATTAAATAAAAATAAGTCGACTTGAACTCCATTGATTTGAACTAAACAGACTTAAACTGAGCAGTATGTAACTGAATATGAATTTGAACGTTTCCTTTTGTTGTTTGTGGTGCCAAATAACTGAACTGAACTGAAATAGAAAGTATGTAGTTGAATTTAAAGTTAATTTAATTTTGTGCAAAATAAATGAACAAAATCATTTTGAACTGATTCTGAACTGAACTGTAATGAATTGAATTGAATGTCAGCTCTTCCTCATATACTGTATTTGCTTTGGGAGACATATTTCGGTTCAAACCTGTACTTATTTGCATCTGACTTGTGAATTAACTCATCTACAAAGTGTATGGCAACCAGGTAACTCATCAGTGTTAACTGGGTTTCGCTTTTTCACTCTTAAACAAATGGTTTTTTATTTATTTATAAGTTTTTGTGTGCTTCAGTGTGCTTTTATTGCTTTGAGCGGAGACATATTCATTCATTTTATCGTCACAGAAAACGAAGATGGAGCGGGCCAAAAGTTTCAAATGTTTTTAAGCTGGGACCAAAAAAAGGCATCTCTTGTGTGTGACTCAAACCAGAACAGCATGTTTGTCTGCATGAACATGAAAGGGCATCTGCAGCCACTCACCAAAAAACATATTTGAGGAAATTTCTGTTTTTGGAAATGAATAGATAGCTCTCTAAATTTGTGCCTATTCTCTGAAAACAAAAAAACAAAAGCTGAAATGAACACCTTGTACCTGGAAAAAAACAGAAACTTCTGAGTGGTATTGTGTGCTGTGTGTATCACAGACCTGTGTGTGCCCTGTAGATTATGATTATAATTAAAAAGATTATTTTCTGACTTTACACAGCTGTATTCCCATATGCTTGGTCTTCTCAGGGGGGGTTTAATTGATCAACACAAAAAAAGACATGTTAGTTACTTAGCTGCTAGTAGCTGAATAAATTCTGACTGCCTTTTTGCATTTCTGCAAGTACGCCATAAAATAAAATGACATGATTAGTAACTTTGCATATACATATTTTACGAATGTGAACAACACAAATCAATGGTGATACTTAAGCAACAGAACAAAAGCATTTTGGCTGGTACCATATGTATCCATCATTGATTAAATGTTAGCTTTTTTTTTTAACTTTAATATCATCTTAAATGTCTTAAATGTCAATCTTAAAACATTGCCACCTTTTATTTTAAAGTCTTAGTAATCTAATGTGACCTTCAAAGAAATCATCACAAAATATTTAAACACAGTATGTAGTTTTTTAGCATGTAGTCATGGAGTGTGTGTGTGTGTGTGTGTGTGTGTGTGTGTGTGTGTGTGTGTGTCATGGCAGTTGAGGGTTCTTGTTACAGATTCTTGGCATCTGACTGCCTGAATTTCTGCCTCTCAGAAACTTCCAGAGAGTATTCCAATCCCATCTCTCTCAATCTATTCCATCCCTGCTGTCATTCAAACGTATAGCTCACTAATTGACTCTCTTGCTCGCTGTTTCTCCTATCAGACCAGCTGTCAGCCTCAGAGATGGGAAACATGAGGTGGTACGCTGCTGTTTCAGCAGATCCGATGGATAGCACAAACCGAATTGTCTTTTTCCACGCAGACCGGCAGAGGGGGAGACCCTCTTTGTTCGTTTGTGTTTTCTCGAACTTTGCAATTCCGTGTTACCGACATAACGACTTATTGGATCTCGTATTTCAATCTACACTGTCTCGTGTTCACGCTGTTCCATCTGTAATCTGCAGCCGAAGACGTCTTGCTATGGTGACACAGTGTTGACTGTGGAAAGAAAATGGATTATTCACAGAGATGTGCAGGAGGCTGAGTGTGTGGCCTTTCTCACCACATGATGAACAAAAACAAATGTTTTAAACCTTAATCTCAAATTCTGCTAAGATCACCGGTTGTCTTTCATATTATTTCATTTGGCTAGACTTGTTAATGCTATCCCGTAAAGTCAGCAGATATGCAGCTGTGCATCAAAAACGACAACCCTTAATCCACACACATTTATTTATCCCATTGTGCTTACACTTTTATTATCTTAAGTGGTGATTTTTATTTGTTTGTTAATTTGCAAACTTGAAAAACGTGCTTTCGTTTTCAAGATGCTGAACGTTTTCCTTATAACATTGGAACTGCAGTAGAATGTGGACGATAATAAATGGCGGTGGCAATTTTCTTTAAAAGAAGCACACTTATTTAATGTATTTATTCTCAGAGAAGAGGCATACATGAGGAAAAAGGCAGCGAAACAATAAACAAACAGACATGATGACATGATTAATGTGGTGGAGAGAAAATTGCTGCAGAACAAACAGATCCTTCTGTCTTCACTTTGAAGTTAGTGTGTGCTTCTAAAGTTTTCCATTTAAATCTGTTTCTTACTTGTTTTGGTAGTGGGAAAAGCTTAATAAATGTGGAACAAAGTGAGCTTCACATTATCTCAAACGTTTTCAAGCACGGCTTCACACAGCAGCTGATGCACTGCAGACTTCATCAAAGTCTGCAGATCCATAACCACAACAGACACAATTGTAAAAAGTTTCCCCCCTCTGAGCCAAATGTTCTCTCATCTCTTCTGTGAGCTGCACAGCTTTAAGCATCACCAGAGATCTTTACTGTACAACCCTGGTGGCAGTACATAAATTAGCAGCAGAAGGCAGTGTTCACTTTAGAGTTTTATGCAGAGGAGGAGTCATGGCTTGTCTCTTATCTTTGCTGCAGCAACATTACTGTGATTAATGCTGCGTCTCACCCATCACAGAAAAGAGTTCTGAAACCGCTTCTTGTCCTTCTGCCAGAGCACCAGCCAGTTCGACCTAATTGTGGCACATCTCGAGCTTGAAAGCCGTTCACCGAGACAGTTATTAATTGTCCCGTTTTCATGTCATGAAATCACAATCGCATCAGAGCATTTAATGTTTAATACTTCCATAAATTTGCCAGCTTGTGTCCTGCTCGGTCCCAGACTTCCACCGGCTCTACCTGTGACATTTAGCCAGCCTTGTCCCTCCTCCCTTTTGCCAGGTGCAGAGAGGGGCGGATGCAGTGTGCAGGAGGCAGAGCTTTCACTTATCAGGCTCCTCTCTTGTGGAACCAACTTCCAGTTTCTGTCTGTGAGGCTGACACCCTGTCTATTTTTAAGATTAGGGTTAAGACTTTCCTTTTTGATCAATCCTACAGTTAGGGTCGCATTGGGTTTCCTGAGCTCTCCCTTAGTTATGCTGCTATAGGCTTAGAGTGCTGGAGGATAAATTTACCATATTTCCTCACTCTGCTGCTGTCTTACTTGCTCTACTGTAATTATTTCTATCACCAACATGATTTTCTTTGTCTTTCTTCCAGTAGAAACTCCACCTAGACCCATCATTATGTGTTTATCTGGATCTCTTACCTGTCCTCTCAAACCCCAGCCAGTCGAAGCAGACAGCGCTCGTCCTGAGCCTGGTTCTGGTTCTGCTGGAGGTTTCTTCCTGTTAAACGGGAGTTTTTCCTTTCCACTGTTGTCAATGTGCTGCTCAGGATGGGAGACTGCAACAAAGTGAAGATTCAATGGAATCTGCTGGCTTCCTTAGATAGATAACTTTTACTAATTTACTAATTCTGGTAAATTTAAGTAAAATCCATCCAATAGTTTGTGAGATATTTCGGTAGCAGACAGATACACTCGCACACACTCACACAGACATTGGAAAAAAACACAATTGTCCACCTTTACCTTTTGGTGGCAGGTGATAAAAAATCCATTCAGTCACCAATTTTTTTTGCTCAGTTTATGTCAGTGTTAACTTATTAACCATTTTCTGTCAGAACCCACAAATATAATGTTGAGCAACAAAAATGCATTCTATTTTACTGATATGCAAAAAAATTATAATTTGGGTCTTAATGAAAATCTTAGATTATAATGACAATTTGTTGTGTTTTCCCTGTTTTTCCCAGTTATATTAACACGTCCTGATGTCTCACATTATTTCAGACACAAAACAACAAATGTATTGAAAAACCTGAAGGTGGCAGCCCAGACACTGCCTTGCACTCCCCACTGAGAGCAGTTCATATCCAGTACTCCTCACGTTACAGATATCCTCATCTTACATGGCAAGTGTTTCATTTTTGGCGTCTTCCTCCCTCACGTCTGAGTACTCCTCAGCTCTACACCCCCGGCTAAACACATGGCGAGTCTCAATCTGTGCCCAAACGCAGTCCAGCTGCCTCTCCTGTCTTGTACACTGCTGGAAGAGGTTAATGAAAGAGTCCAGGTCTCCTGATGAAAAGATACAACCTGTGTTAAAGGTCTGTTTAAATTAGCTTATGTAAAAACCCTTAAACAGGCCTGCAAGCCAGATATATTTTTAACGGTCTAATCAGGAAATGTCAAAGAGATATATAGTTTATAGCTGAGGAGCTGGAAAGCGCACTGATTTAATTTAAAATTTTTGACTCATGCTGGCTGAACAAAAAGTGCTTGATCTTTTCAGACCTCAGGAAACAGTACTTTATCAGGTTTTAGAATGACAAAAATACACCATATCTACATGTTATCAAAATGATTTGATCCTAATATTTCGAGAGATATAAAATAACATGTGTACTGTCTGCAACTGCACAGCCACTCTGATGACAGATCAATACACTCACTCCAAGAAATTTTACACTTTTTTCCAGAAAATCCAAGCTGGTCTCAATATTCCGCAGGGTCACGCTGCCAAGAAAGAAGAACACACAATGTGCCATCTGGTAAGTTGTAGTCATCTCATCCACCCTGTCCAATCTGGAGTCTCGCAAGAAAACAAAAACGAACATTATCACACGAGTTTAACCAATGATAACGTATTGCTGTGATACTGATCAATCAGACTGTTAATAAATAACAATATTTAAAAAAAACATAAATTTTTTTTTTTTCCTCACAAACATTTTAGTGTCTAATTACAAGGGGATGGATGTGCTAAATTGTCTCTTTGGTAACAACAAGAAAAAAAATAAATAAATAAAAAGGAAAAAGGAAAAAAGCTCCGGAAGTTGAAGCCAATAATCATGCAGGAGACACGACGTTTGCTGATGAGTGAAGAGGAACGATCGCAGCCACGCTTGGCTTCACTCCAATCCTCAAATATTCAAACAGTCTGTGTCTGTGTGCACGCTCATGTTTGTGTTTATCTGTCTGCATTGCCTGGCCACAATCCTGAATTTCCTCTTTTTAAGATTTTAGGGTTGGGAGATTCAGACATGACACATAATTGACCTCGAAGGGCTCAGGAAGCCTGTTTTTGAGCCAGTCCTTGATGACTGAGCGGAGGACTGGTTAAGCGAGGAGGAAGGGGGGGGGGCCTCCTCAATTTTCCAGCATCCACACACCGGAAAAAAGTGGGAGTATGGTACATGCAACTAATTTACATTTGGAGCTTTTAATTGCCTACTTCTGAGCCTTATTACTGGATTTTTGTACCTGTTTGTGTTACCAGCTCCATATGTTCCTCTAGGTTTTGTGATTCATGTTCTGTGTCAGTTGTCAATCAGGCAGACAGCTTGACAAAAAGCTCCAGCTGTTGTAAAGTGCACAGAAATAACACAAAAACATTATTCTCACTAGGAATATGTGTCCCATATTTTTTTTATGTAATGCTATATTTACAGCATCAAGATAAAGTTGTTATTACCGGTTTCCGAACTTTGGCAAATGTGCCAGAAGTCTTTATTTTCTTTGGTTATTTTTTGCCCTTTTGTTATGGCAGATAAAGGATTCAGAGGTCAAAAAGAAAACAACTGTGTACAGAACAGAGGACACCTGCAGAGAGCCGCAGAAGTGATGTGCTTTGTTTTTCATATGAAGGTGGAATATGTCACGTGCATCTCAGATAATGACCACAGTGTGCATAAACAGGTTCTTGTAATATAGAGTAAATCAGAAATAAAGTCTGACTGTAATTCAAACAAAACACATAGTTTTATGCCATTAAACTACACTTAGTTTTAAGCATCTGGTTTTGTCCTTGTATTATGGGTTGTCAGGACACAAGAAGCTGAAATGTTAACTTGAAATAGTCTTATTCTGCATAAAAGGTACCCAGAGTTCTGTAAATATATTGCACATTTTCAGAATCTGCTTTAGGTTCACAAAAACAAAGTGAACCATTGTGTTTATTTTCAGGTCTGTGATAGTTTGTGTATCTCGCTCCATTATATTGAACTCAGATCATGCAACGGCAAGAAATTATTTCAGCTCTACTGGCATTCATTATTTATGTTGGCAATAAGAGTAAATATCAACTCAGACATATTTTTGAGAAATGCTACGCTTTGCCAGTTTTAATGAATTTGGGCATTTCTGTTTAAAGGCCTTGGTTCAGATGCTCTACGGGGCAATTTAGCATCTGGCTGTATGTCAGAAAAAAAACCTTAAGTGTCCAGTTCTGCAGCTGAGAGTCCAAAATTATGCTGACCAAACTCATGCAGAACCAGCTTATTTTAATAATGACCAGAGGAGTCTACCAGGAACATGAGAAGTCAGTGCAGAGCCTCGAGCCCAGCGGACCTGTTGATAATCATAAACTGCAAAAGGCACAGATGCTGTTTGTTTAATGTTGCTACGACAAATCAGTCATAACCAAATCTGATTACCTGTTTATTTTATGCATTAGGAATTGTTCAGAAGTAAAAAATAAAATAAAACAAAAATCCCCTTGACTACTCTGAAAAATAAGCTTTTACTTGTCCAAAATATATAATTAAAGTCCAACACTTGGCCAAAAACAATACCAAGCCTTATCTAACAGTCTGCAGTCACCGCAGCCTACCATCCACTCTGACTATCAAGCCATCTTAGATTTCCTCCAGTTACTCAGGAATAACATGGCTTGGCAATCAGGAAGTTCTCTAGCTTCTTGTGGTTTTCCAAACTAATTAACATGAAGATGGAATTTCTCCTTTCACCCACTCCTCTGGGTAAAGAAGAGCACAGTTGGAAGTAACCTAAAAGTGCCAAACTAAGTCAGTGACTCTGTCATGGAAACACTTTCCTCAAACTATTTGATCTGAAAAGTACACTCCTATAAATACAGCAGAATGACTGCCCATCCATGGGTAGGATCTGTCCTTTAAGACTGCAGACAGAGTTAAAATGAAGTATCAAAGTAGTATCCACTATGAACAAGAATTATGCTAATTTATCAGTTTAATCTCAGGATTATCCTTTATGTGATTCAAACAACATTCAAAGCATTAATCAGTTAATTCTTTTGATTATTCATTACCAAAATCTGTTCTATTATCTGCAGGTTTATAGGTGTTTGGAAACTATTCAAGCTAATATTATGCTTAGCTGGTCACACCCTATACAGATTGTTAGTCTATCATTGGACGTAGTCTGCTACAACCTAAGTCCCATTTTCACCAGTCCAGACTGTTAGTGTGACCTTAGTACTGAAGTAAAATCAGGAAATTACCAACATAAATACAACAATATAATACTAACTTATATTTACCAGCTATGAAATGTTATCTTCATAATCTGGAATAATCATTGGGGCTTCTTTTTCTTTTTCTCTTAGTTGAGATCAACTCTTTTCTTCAACTGAGATCCTTTGGAAAACATACAGTGTAAACTTTATAGTTTATCTCGTTGCATCAGTCGTCACACACCTGGACCTCGATATCCAAAAAGACTGCATGCAGTAAAAGAACTTTGGCCCATGTGATGTAGCTGCAAATCCTCCATTGCTGGTCAGTTTAGGATCACATGTTGACCTAAAGGAAAAGAAAAAATAAAGTGCATACATGACACAGAAAGGCCCCAGTTTCTGGTTTAACTCTTACGCGCTAATTCAAGGAAAGCTGTTCAGGAAAACACTTGAGAAGTTGTTTTTTTATTCAAAGTAAAGAGAGCTGTTGAATTTTTTTTGAGGTGTTTTACTTCGGTAATGTGGTGCATCCGTTCCAGCATTGTGTACAGGAACATGCACTCAGCCACTGTTCCTTGGGTTTTTATTTTTTCCTAAAACAAAGGAGAAAAATAAGTTATTCTTCACAGGGTCATCCTCTGCTCCCATAACAAGGTTGTGTCTAAATGTTGGCAGCTGAAACCCTGATTGGCTCGGTGACGGTGGAGGTGGCTGTACATGTTGAATGACATGAAGCAGATGAAGGGGGAAAAAAATGTGACTGAACAGAATTTCCCGCAGGAATTAACATCAAAGCCTCACCAACAGGAAACATTTTTAATCTCCCTCGTCTAACCCCCCCCCTCCCATGCCCCAGTGGGGTACTTGCAGCACAATGAGGAAAAATGGGCCAAATGAACGGCCTGTAGTGCGATAAACATGCATGTGCACACACAAAAGTGCACAGTTTTATTTCAGTCAAACACAAACCAGCCTTAAATATGTGGATTGTGCTCACAAGTCTTTCATATCACTGCTTACTTTTTCCCTTATAATTTCCCCTTCAAAGGACTCGTCCAAGTCTTCAGAGATTACAGACCTGAGACCAACTCTTGTGAAATGTTTATTGGCACAGTAAAGAGGAAGTATAAATTTCACCTTCCATATATCAGACTTGTATCTGGCCACGACATGGTGCTCAACACCACAATGAGGAGATAGAGTTAAGGACCCAGCCCAACTTAATGGCCTTCCTCCCCTGAAAGGAAGCTATAATTAAAGCTAAGTGAGCGGACGCTGAAAGAAAAGCATTTTTTGCGATAATAAACGTGGTTTTGAATTTAACACCTCGGGTAGAGGAACCCCCTTCGAAACCTCCCCCGAGGCCCCTGCCACTTCTACAGCGCACCATAATGTTGTAGAGTGTGGTGACAACACCCTCCTCTGCTTCCACTCAGCTCCGCTCCCCTCCCCGCCTGCTGGCTAAGGTTGAAACCCTTATGTTTCAGAGGGGATTAGATTACTGCACTTAAGTGTAGCAACAATGTTGATGAAATTGAGACCACTAATGTTTGCTTTGTACCTACAAGGCAGCTGACTAAAACTGTGGGGCAAAGTGTGCAAAAAAAAAAAAGGTTTACAACAGCATTATAGTGTCATTGTGTTAATGAGTTTTAAAATCAAAGTTATTTATCTGGAATTCTTGCAACACATGTTTATATTTTATACATTTCTTTCCACAACTTCAGGCTTTTTAAAAAGCTGACAACTGTCAAGTTATTATTAAAGGAAGACCATTTTATAGGCGGTTTACAGACAATTAGAGACGTCAGTTCCTTCCAGTAAGTGATGATTTTTGTCACCAAATTCTAAAAACCATCTCCCTGAGCATTTCTAGGAGCTGGTTAAGAGGGGGAAATGTTCTGTGTTTGATTTCAACCCTTTCTTAATTGAGGTTCAACCAGCGAGTAAGGGCGCCCTTCAGGGATTGGAGGACCCCCGCTGTAACCTGCTGTAACCTGGAGCTGAAACAGAGCAGGGGTCCAGGAATATCACGCGCCACCTGCCCCCACAGGGACCCAACAGATTCCCTCTCCTCTGTCTGTGAGCCCGAAGTCAAGGCTGACTGGAAGCCTCGACTCTTCTGCCACAGCCCATCTCAGCAGGGGAGGGCTAGAAGGCTCTCCAGGCTCCAATCTGATGCAGAAGAGCAACGAATCTGGAAGGAAGGCCTCTTTTTTTTTTTTTTTTTTATTTTATTTCATCAGGAATCCTTGCAATGTCTGGTTTTCCCTCCTGAGGGGTGTTAGATTGATAGCATCATCATCTGTGTCAACCTTTTGTTTTAATTCTGGTTTCTGTTCTTTACTGTTGGGTCTTATGCATCTCACTTTACCTCAACATACATATTAGATTCTTTCAAGGTACAAATTATCTGTCTGTCTCTGTCCATTTTTTTTTTGGCTAAAGGGCTTTAAGAAGATTTGTAATTTTAAATGTAATTTGATTATCACTCTGCTGAGTTTGCATTGCATTTAATCATTATCAGCATCACACTCAAAAAGAATGCATATACGTATGACTGCATTTTTAAATGAAAATCATGCTTTAAAATGTATTTTTATGAGATTATCTCCACATAAAGTATCTCAATATACTGTAATAACTAGGCTTGTTTGCAGTGATAGTAGTTTAATTTGGCCATTTTCTTGAGATAAAGTTTTTTTTTCCACTCAAGATAATGGGTTAATATACAGTATTTAGCTATTACAACCTAACGTCAACCTTTCATAATTACTATATTGTTTTTGAAAATCCCAATTAAACTAAAGTAAAAAATGAATAGTTGAAAGCACAGTCATGCTTTTCTTCCATAGATATCAAAGGAGACAAATACATAAAAATCATTGCTTATATTAAATGCATAAAATGGGACAAAAATCCTACACAACACTAGAGAATAACCTGATTGACTTTAGTTTTTTTTTATTTGAAAACAGATGTTTATTTAAAATTCTTCACTTTACCTATCAGGACTGCAAGTGCTTCATGAGCTTTATATTTAATGGAACTGCATATATTTATACTTGTTGTCCCAGTGAATGTGTATGACAGGTTTTTTTCTTTTTCTTTTTTCTAATTTTCATGTTTTTTTTGCTCAGTTTGCATTTTGCTCCCCTAAGGCAACAACCTAATAACGAAACGAGCGGGTCATTCTCAGGAAAAGATGCAAACCATGCGACTACAAATGAACACACTCAAGGTTTTTTGTCCTTTTTTATGCTTAATGCACACACCAAGGCACTCACTTTCACCACATAAAACAGTTTTTTTTTTTTTTCCTCCACACCTTCAGGATCTCTAGAGAGACCAGTCTGTCAGCTGTTCTTCAATTGATTTACTTTGTGTTGGCAGTTTTCTTCCTTGCCTACGTTGCAACAGTATGGGGCAGTTTTTTATCGAACTACTGTAGAATGAAAAACTCAGCCACTCACAGCACCTCCCACTCCATTTTCCTCACTTTGCGCTAACATGTCGCTCTTCCTTGTGCGGATCAGATGGCGAATGCATAAATGGGACCTGCACTGAGTAATGGGGCAAGATTTGAGTTTGACACGCTGACCCCATGCGCATCAGAGCAGCTTGCCACCAGCAACCCCACTGGAATGCGCTCTTGGAAATGTCTCTACTGCTTATTGGAATTTCTATGATGAGGCTGCGCTTCAGGTTACAGAAAGAAAACCACAATCTGTGCTTTGCACCTCACCAGAGACTACTGTTGTGTTTATCAGAGCATTAGAAGAGAATAAACTATGGGTTTTTACTTTTTTTACATCATATTTGAGAGTAAAGGCCTATCATTTCTTGAAGGAATGCATATTGTCCACCAGCTTTAATGCCAAAGTTTTAAATAGGATCATTTTATTATGAAAAGGGATGGAGTTAAAGGTGTTATGCATGACCTCATGAAATATTGTGAGGTCTCTCAAGATGTGTTAGCGCTCAAATAATGTGTTGAGGATAATGCTCAGCTTCTACCACATCAAGATGTAGCTCAATATCTGTAAAACTGACACGGTTACAGCCATTTTTGTGTTGGCTGAGGTTAATTAGCTGTGGTGGCCAGCTTAAAGTGGGATTACTCCAAAGGTTAATCAGTACATGCATACCCAATGATTTTCTTCTGAGCTTTATTAAAAAATGTTTTAGTAGTTCGTGAAATATTTTGCTAACAGGCAGACAAGGTTGACACCAACAGTCAATGCCAATGTTTTAAGCAAAAAACATGGGCTTCTTATAGTGCTTAAAGTTTGTGTTGTGGTTGATGTTGATCCACTACCACACCAACTGTAACTCAACAACTGTAAAATTGTCTGAGTTATTGCCAATGTTTGTGCTTTTTAAGTCTAGCTGGCTGTGGTGGCCATATTGAATTAGGTTCACTTCAAAGAATAATCAGTTAAAGATGTACATCCAATAATTACTTACTTTAGCTAAAATCGGTTCTCTGGCTCATGATACATTTTGCTTAAGCTAGAGACAAAAGAAGACAAACTCTGGCAAAAACATTGTTGTCTCTCCCCTTTATTAGCAAGGGATCTCTTCTCTACTATTTGTGGTCTTTTATTACTGCAAAGGGATAGTTTAGATCTTTTGAAGTGGGTTTTGTGGAAAGAACTATCTACAGCAGGTAAGATAATAACTGTTTATGTTCTTTCTACAGAACCCTTTTTGAGAACTATTGCTTTAAGCAGTCAGGAAGTAGTTTTATCAGAGGATTGATGATTAGATGAAGTGCTTTAGTCCTTTTGCAGCACTGTTTCTCATGCAGCATCATTGGAGAGGAATGTGAAGGGGTGTAATGGATTCCTGTGAGAGCCTTCATTAGATGTCACACAATGTGTTTACAGTAGCTCTCTCAGTCCGGCTGCATTACCACAACCTGGGGTTGCTCCCCCTCAACCCCCTCGAGCATTCATAAATCATCGTTAACAGACAGACTTGACATCCTGCTCATACATCACCTCGCAGACCCCTTTACTCATCCGCAATTCAAATGCTTGATGTACAAACATCCCTGGCTGTGTCCTGTCAGTCCTGAAACCAACACCCTAACAAAGAACAACAGGCCTCTCTTTCAGGCGAGTGAGTTGAAAGCATGTTCGGGTAAGTGGAGAGCTTTTATGTCTCAGAATGTTATGCCACTCCCTTTCTTTCGCTCATCTAGCAGGAATTAGAATTTTTGGCTACACGAAAATGCCCTTTTTCCAAACCGATCTTTTATTTCACATTTCAAAAAAAGTATCCTCGCAAACACTGCATTGTTTCCAGAAATATCTTCATCGGCAGGAAACACCCAAAATGAACCAGAATGCTTTAGTGCTTAAAGGTCTAGCATTCCTTAAAAAAAGGGATACCGCCTGTTGCCTTTCACGCTAGAGATTTAGACCAAAATCATCTTACATTGAGAATGAACAGAGTAGAAGTTTTCTGTGTAACTATTACTTCAATAGTGTTGAATAAGAAAAAGCAGCTGACTACAATGAGAAACGTTTCTTGTCCTTTAAAAGTAATTTATGTCCTATAATTTTTTTACAACCATATTAGAAACTCCACTCTAGTGTTTCAAATAGTGCAATATATCAAATATACAGTATCTTGTGTAAATTTTGGAGATGTTTCCGAACACTCTGAGACTGCAAGCATTCAGAACATTTGACAGCTTTAT
Organism: Kryptolebias brasiliensis; assembly: GCA_028566095.1. Taxonomy (NCBI): domain Eukaryota; kingdom Metazoa; phylum Chordata; class Actinopteri; order Cyprinodontiformes; family Rivulidae; genus Kryptolebias; species Kryptolebias brasiliensis. The sequence continues at coordinate 16,031,586 of JAOXNZ010000038.1, forward strand.
TGAGTTTCAGGTTATTAAAGACGTGAAAGATAAACTTTAAGTATCAAAGCTGCTTTTCGCCTTCTTCACAATTACATCCAAACACTCCTTGGCAGCCATCTGGCTGTCAAACTGCTGATCCTGTTTGCCAAGACTCCAGTTGTTGTTTCACTGCCACTTCACATCAAGCAAAAAAAACCCTGATTGCTGCTTGTGCACTTCAAAAATATTAGTGAAAAGTCATTCAATGACACATTACACACACACTTTACAATATGAACTATAGCGATGATTAGAAAACAAAGAAAATGAAGGCTGGATGATTTAAGTTTCATAAACAGGTGTGTAAAAGCTCTTTTAATATTGGTAATCTGACACCATTGTCATTGGTCTGTTTGGACATTGGTCCTCATCCAGCCATCATGATGAAACAGACAGAAAAGTCTGCTCATTGATCTCTAACTAGCTGCTTTTAAACCATCAATACATTTTAAAGCACCACTTAAGATGAGTAACATATGTCTCCCTGCTGTCTCCCTAAGTGCAGCCGTTTGTAACGAGCTGAGGGACAGGACAAGCCGTTAGAGCCTAATGGAGACATGCAACATACTGATGAAAATTTATTAAATTTAGCAAACCACTCAACAAATAAAATATACCAATGGAAATGACAAACGGCAACATTTCATCACATGGTTTAAGACTGTTTCCAAACATAAACACACATTTTAATTGACTATTTGCTTGCATGACATAAATACATTGAATTTAGGCTTGTTAAATAGTTTACTGTTGATGGTTGCAGGTAAGACACAAAACAAAACCTATTGAACGAACATGAAAAGTGCCATTTTTCATGCTCATAGGTGGTTTATTGGGGGAAGAAGAAGTGTATGAAGTCAAAGCAACAAAAACTGGTTGCTGATTAGAAATAAATTGTGTTATAATTTTTTTCTATGTTTGTTTTTGTGTTCAGATAAGTTATTTTTTGGACTGTGTAGCTGTGTATTCACTTGAGCTAAACCTAAACTACTATTCATACAGATTTACTAATAGTTTTTGGACTTTTTACCAGTTACTTTTGTTCATTTGGTTTTGAAATGTTGTATTTTATTTCAGGTTTTTTTTTTCTAAGTGTTGGAAGAAGCTTAAAAGAAGCACGGTGGAACATCAGGAAACTGACCCTCAACAATTAAACTAATAACATGTAATAGCTTCAAAGAAATTTAACTCCTTTATGTATATATTCACATCACAAGCGTATCCTTACCTAAAGTTACTAATACAGGAAAGAAGACATTTTCCACATCTTTCTGCTGTGTTAACTAATCAGGGAAACAGGAAAAAAAAAAAAAAAAACAACATTTCAGCAAAATTCATGTTGACAGTAGAGAAAACGCTTTACTGTTTCCATCATTCATCCTCAGAATCAAATCATGGAAAAACCAGCAATGTACAGGAAAAGAAATGTTTCAGAAAGACTGAGAGAAAGTCGACCGCTGTCATTTGTTCAACAGGCTGAGGAGATTGGATCATTTGTTGAAATTAGCAGAGAAGAAACAAATTACATTAGTTTCGAGCCATTCGATCTCTGAGTGGTCCAATTTAACATTCAGACAAGTTCTGTTGTCCTAAGAACATCAGTGGTTGTTGAAGGAAAGAAGCGAAATGATGTGATATATTTTAACTTGTCCTCATAAATGTCATGTCATGAGTGCTAGAACAAATTTACTGAGATTGACAATGACAGTGACCCATCTTTTGTATCAGAGAATACAAGGTTTTTATTTTTAATTCATAGTTAGAGCTTTAATAAGTAGAGAAGGATGTTTTGTTCCAACTGCAGTCTTTATAAAAGTGGGTTTAATTATATATATCTTTACATTTTACATGGATATCCCAAACAAGAATGCATGTTTATAAAAAAAAGGGGAAAAAGGTTGGATTTTCTGATTCTAATAGTCCATAAAAGAAGAAAAAACGTTGAACCCTAATATCAAACTGTTCAGAGTTCTCAGTGTAAAGCACTGTTTGAATGATACAGTAACTTCCACTTTTCATACAGAGCCATGAAAACACACTTTGATGTGGTCAGTCAAGAGAAACAAGTAATTATAATTCAAATGACAAATAAATAGTTGCCATTTATGGTTCATAAACTGTGTTAGATTGTGTTGCTTTTCTTGAACTGTCTTAGAGCTGAAAATGAAAACATTAGAATGAGAGAAAAAAAAAAAACATTTATTGTTTGTCATCATTTTCCTAATGGGGATTTGTGTTTTTTTCAAATCTTTGCCCCACTTCTTCCAGCTAGAAGCAGAAATTGTGGTAAATAGCAGAGATCTGAAACGTCAAGGAGAGCAAAACAACACTACAATCACTTTAATTATTTATTTTTTTTAGTTTTTGCAGATTGAAATGAAAGTACGCAGCAGAGCTTTTTTTCTGATATTTGCCAGTGAAGGAGCACAACACTGATGATATGTCACTTGTTTATTCATCTTTGCACAATTAAACTTCTTTGTAAAAATAGAAATAAAGGAAAACTAATGAAGAAACAAAGACATTCCCATCATTCCACCACTCCAGTTTTAACCACCAGCCAGAGTCTTACCTCCTCCTCGCAACTGTCCTTGACACACTTACCCAAGGTGGACTTGCTGACCCCATCAGCTGCTGCTGTACACATCCCACAGGGGGCCGTAACACCCTGCAGCCCTCCAACATCTATCTCCTCGTCCCATGTGCTTCTGTGTGGCCCCCTTCAAATGCCTTGGGCTGTCCCTTTGACAATTCTCTCTCAAGAAGTGATTAATGCCTGTTTACTTCAGAGAGGCCAAACCATTTGGAGGAGGAGGGGGGAAGCTAAAACAAAAGGAAAAAAAACGAGAAGGAAGGACCAATTAAAAGGAACGAAATGGTGAAAATGTAAGGATAGCAGACTGAGAAGCTCCTACGACGAAATTTTATACAGAGAGAAGGTTCGCAAGAGATAATCAGAGGCTTTTATTTAGTTTCTATAGACGAGTCTTTGATGGTTTGAGTCACAGCATGCAGTGAAAAGAGAGCAAGCACTTTTCTTCTTCAAGGATGCACAGAGTTGTTAATAAACAGTGCATCACAGACTTCCTGTAACTGCCGTGTACATCCTGAAGCACTGCTCTCCTGTTTGGAAATGCCACCAGCACAGATTGCAAATTAAGCAAACTGAGGACTTTTAAAGAGCTTTGGTATCCCATTTATCCTTAAAAAGGAAAGGAAATACCAAGAACAGAGAGAAAGAAAAATGCAACCAACTGCATGCAAACATGAGGATTTGTCCTCAAGAGTGAACTTTTCCAAAGCCTATTACCATGACATGCAATGAGTTTATGTGGTGCATATTTATGGGCTTTTGTATTCAGTGTGACCTCCTTGTGGTTAGCACTATTGCTGTGATATATTTGCCTCAGAAGTTAGTGCTTTGATCCAGTTGCAAGTGAAATATGCTAATTATTGTGCTAAGTGACCAAGATAAGCACTATTAGCAAAACAAGCTGATAAAGTAGTTCTCTCAGCATTTTATGCATTCAAACACTAATAGATTGGACAGTACAATATGCAAGTCATCAAATGAGATATAAACCCAAACAAGTGCTAACAATTACTTTATTTTTGCAGCTATAGCCCCTTTTTTTTTTTTTTTGCTTGAGCCATATTGGATTTTCAGATTAGGACTGGCGAGACATCTCAGAACTTCCAAGTAGGAATCCATTTTGAGGGCATTTCCTGCTGATTTTTCAGATTTGAAACCCTGGAATTCTAACTTTATGATTTCAAATCAAGCATACCACAAGTCTTGCATGACTTTTGATGTTTCCAAGTTAAAAAAAAAAATTAATCATCATTACCACTAGATCTAGTCTAACTGCAACTGCAAGAGAGTTTTATGATTATGAATCTCATCAGAATGTAGTTTGCTTGGCTGATACCCGATCTCTGAAGGTTTGGACTGATACTAAGCAGAGTGGAGCTGGATGCTTTGATCAATCCTGAGCGATGGAGAAGATGTGAGATGTGTTGTGGGGAAGGTATCTGGTCTGTGCAACAGCAGGCCTTTTACCTTCCTCCAGGCGGAGAGCTCAGATGAGAAGTTTTGTACTATCAGAGTCTGGTGAACGGGGTCAAGACCTGGCTTGCATCAGCAATCACACAGGAAACATGTAGGTGGTCTTATAAAAGCTCTATGATCATGCTGAGTACTTTCAATACTATATGAGATAAATGCAGGAATTGTTAGTAAATTTTAAAGTTATTTACACTAAAGATAGAGTTGTTTGAACACGACCGGTGGTCTGTCACAATACCTTCTTCGTGAAATACATTTAGAAGAAAAAAAACCCATTAGGTGATTAGCTATCTGATGTAAAGGTAGAGCAGTGCAAAAAAAAATATATAGTGTTTGCTTTAAGAGCTGAATAATCGTTGAGCTTTGAGTTGTTGTATATGGCAGAAATAGGCTTTAATCTGACCAGCTTTTAGCTTGACTCCTCAAAATATCTCCCTGATTCTCCAAACTGAGACCACACTAAGTGCTGTCTACTGCAGGTAAGATATTTACTGCTCATAAGTACTTAACAGAACCCCACTTTTAAAAAATCAAATCTATTCCTCTGATGCAAAATTGGGAATTCTTTGAGGTACAAGCTTTATTGTTATATAGCACAGTCATGAATTAAACTTGAATAAATGCAGAAAAGAAAACAAGTGAAAAATGAAGGCGGAGGCTGGGGAGGTGGGAAAGCAAAATTTCAGATGAATGATGAATGCTAGTTTGATTATGAAGGGTGCTTATAGTTCAGAGGAAGACTTGTGCCAGTCTCCATAAACAAATAAAAAACCCTTATTATATGATTATTTCCTTTAAATTAACTGTAAATGTGATTCATTTCACATCCTAGCTGTATTACATTACAGAATTTAAGAGAAAAAACAAGCTTATGCACTGACTGTGTAACTGTCATGTTGAACCACACTCCATGTTGACAGCGGTGTCTTTGCCTCTGCTGGGTTTATGGGCTGACTCACAGTCTGATGGACAGGCAAATCGATATTTTGACTTTGGCCACTGGATTTTCTCTTACAGGAGGAGCAACGGTAATGGAGGAGGACTGTAAATAAGTGGAGGGTTCTTGACAAATGAATCCATTAACATTTGCCTGTGTCGCCTGGCGAGCAGATTTGCTGTTTTATGGAGCAGGAAAAAAGAGCTTGTAAATCTGAGGGCGCTGCGAGGGTGAGGAGCTGAGAGCAGGCTGGGGGAACACATCTTCCATGATGCAGCACTTTGTCTCCCTCCCAAATGGCATCTTTATCTGCCTAAATTAAGTTTTGATTCCTTGCCACATACGGAGTCGCAAATCACTTTTAATACTGATATCAAGAGCAGCAGTAAAGTGTGCCCAAAGCGGTGGAAAGTGACTTTATTGTGCGGCACATAACCGGCGTCGCCACTATTCACTGTCTCTCTGTGGCTCTGTTGTAAAAAAAAAAAAAAAAAAGGAAGAAAAAAATCAGGCCCCAACTCCTGCTTTGTGTGCAAATCATATTATGCCATTTGTCATAATTTAAATTCCTCTCTATCCTGCAGCTCTGCACAGAGGCACACAGTAACTTCAGCTATACCTGTTACTCTGTGCATGAGGAAGAAAAATATCCCTAAAGGTAGCTTCATTTATAGCTGTGATTAATTTCCAATTCCATTTTCATTCGGCGATGTTTATCTGTGAAATTAGCAAGGAGCTCGGCCATCGAATTTGTGTGTCTGTGTGTGGCAGTAGTTAAAGTGGGGGTGGGTTGAATTTAGAGAACAGATTCCGTGTAGAAATGGCATTAAGCTGCCTCTGCATAATCATTAGTCTGCCTGTGTATCACTCTGTTTGTCTGGCTATCAATCTGACTGTCTCTCTGTTCAATTGATCCACAGGCTGATGCAGGAGACAGAAGTTCTGGGAGTACTCAGCAGGAGATAGAGACGTCTGGAAAAACATGTCCTCCACAAACAGAGAATATACAGTATATGTATGTAGACTAAGAAACTTTTGGCATTTCTAGCAGTTTGTGAAGCTGTTAGGTATGGAGCTTTGAACTGAATGTTAACAGCAGGACAGCAGAGTTATTAGCTTTTAACATTAGAAAACCAAGAATGTCTGGACTTAAAAAAGAAATCTATCAGGTGTAGTTTTTAAGGTAAATGGACTATACTTAAATAGTGGCTTTCTAGCCAACCAGGCTGCCCAAAGTGCTTTACAACACAATCTGTGCCCTCATTTACCCATTCACTCACATATTCATACAGCACTCTACTACATCTTTACAAAGCTAATCCGAATAAATCATTCTATAGGGTCTAATCAGTGCTTTAAACTCCGTGAATACACTGATGGGGCATGCATCAGAAGCAACGAGGGGTTCAGTGTCTTGGCCAGGGACAATTCAACATGTGACTGCTGGGAATCAAACCTCCAACTCTCTCATTGGAGGACCGCTGCTCTAACCACTGAGCCCCAGCCGCCCCAGAAGGTGACACTTTTGAACTGTACTGAAGAAAATCACACAAATCTCACATTTCATGCCAAGTCATACAGTTGCTGCTGAACTATTTCAGATTGATAATCAAAATTCACATTTTTACATAATGCATTGTTGTGTTCTGTTTTTACTTCATAAATAAACAAAAGACTCAAAGACTGGCAGCTTCCGAGATTCATTTGAACAATCATAATACATTTTCACATAGTTTGAACAGTCTTGCAATCTGGATCTCTCTCTGAAAGCAGCACCAAAGATATTTATATTTCTTACTTATCTCTATGGTGGTAATAAGACACAACACAAACAATCCTGTATTCATCACACTTGTAGACATTCTGGCTCCAAGCAAGGTCTCTATGGACGCTGTGGCATTGAACTAATCATAACACTGATTGCTATTCAAACAAAATAACACTTTGGTTTCATTTGCATTTTTTCAGGCCCCTTCAGCATTTTTCTTAATGAACAATTGTCAGGAAACTGTGGTAACATCCTAAACCATGTGTGCTCTCCACATGTTCTGAGTAGAATTGATCTCCTGATCAGCCACAACTTTCTCCCAGCCAGTCACGACACAGATGCAAACTTCTACCTGACGAGACTTCTATGCATCAAAAAGAGAGGGTTTATTAGGTTTACAATTAAAAACAAACTCCCCACAAAACTTCCCCTTTTGTCAGTTGATGTTTTTGCTACAAGTCTTTAACAATGCCGTTTTTTTTTCACCAGGATCTGTATTTGATTGTGTAAAAGCGACTTTTTGACTTGTCTTCAGCAAAAAAAGGACCAACTGCATTCAGTTTTTATAAGCCAAGAGGATCCAAAACAGAGCAGGCCAATGAAAGCTATCAAGAATGTAAAAAACACAATCATATTAACGCAACACATTGGATACAAAATGTTTAATAGCTACTATAGGTTTTTCAACAGTGCAAATTTTTCATAGAAATCACAATAAAGGTTCTAAAGTTGTTAAATTAGGGGTGTCAAACTCCAGGCCTCAAGGGCCATGGTCCTGGAAGTTTTAGGTTTTTCTGCTCCAACACACCTGATTCAAATGGTTTAATTACCTCCTCACCAAATCATCAAGGTCTCCAGAAGCATGTTCACAAGTCATTTGTTTAAACCAGGTGTTTTAAAGCAAGAACATGTCTAAAACATGCAGGAGATCAGCCCTTGAAGAACAGAGTTTGTGTGTTAAATGATCATTACCATATATTATAACTAGAAACATGACCGGAAGCCAGAAGTTGAAGCCACAAATGATAGGTGCCCCCTAGTGGCTGGCTGCAATACTATTTTTAAGTTTTGCTCCTTCATGTAAATAAATGGGACACTTTACTGACTAAAAAAAAAACATACACTTCAAATCATTTTCAGGTGTTCATTTTTGTTGATTCATGCAGTTTTTACCTTGCTGCTGTATGTTCCAATATGCATTTTTGCATACATTTAGTTTCAGTTAGTTGTTTACAATGTTACACTGTGATTGACAATATGATGACCTGAGGGTGTGTAGGTGAGACTTTTGTATTGAAGGTACAGCCCACCTTCCCTAGTGCACAGGCTCCAAAATTACAATATGTCAATGCCCCCATAAAATGG
>JAOXNZ010000038.1:16050105-16060863 GCA_028566095.1 Kryptolebias brasiliensis
AGAACTTGTAATATGCAGAGTTTAAGGTTATTTTTTTTAAAGCACTCAGCTCTCAAAAGACTTCCCTGTCTGTAAAACAAGTAAAATTTTAAGCGACTGTACATTACATTTCACTCTTACTCAACCATTTTAATATATGTAAATATATATTTAGTTTATTCAGTCTTTTTATGCTAATTGAAAACTGTGAAAAGGCATGGTTGTGGGACTCTGATAGGGAACATACTCAAGTCACAATCAATGTTTATTACTCTATAAGACAGAACACAAGGAGAAAGTCAGGCAGAAAAAAAAAAAAGTACAATCCAAGATAAATCCAAAAATCCAGTTGAAACACAAATATCCAAGAACAAGTAAAAAGACAAACAAGAAACTCTCTGAAAAGCTTGAGTCTTACGGTACAAAGATGAGCTGGCAAAAACCCAAAACTAATATTGTTAAACAAAAGGAAAGGTGATGACTAAGTGGAAACACGTGGGGAGCAATTAAGTAACAGGACACAGGTTTGCAAGAGGAGATAAACAAACACAGGGAGCCAAACCAACTGAAATGGTTTTGGTGGTGGGATGTACATTAAATCTGTTTGCAATCTACCAATAAACCAAAGAAAAAAACAAGAACAACTGAAATGCAAAGGTAAAACCAGTTTCAAAAAAGACAGTAGAGCTTAAAGTATCTTACTGGGCTGTGATTATTGGAGACTAGTTGGAGACTCAGAATTGCAAGAAAATAGGCAAATTGTCAGTTGCAGTCTCACTGAATTCTGAGTGTGACCAAACCTTCAAACTACGATGCAAAAAGACAGCAGAACTTTACAGCATCTCTAAAATGAATGTAAAAAACACTAAATAATCATTTTTGCCTTATTTGTTTTGGTGCTGCATATTCCCGCCATACGTCAAGTTTTTTCTCTTTGTAGATATTTGAGAGGTAAAGACACATTTAGTGGTGCAGTTCATAGAACTGGAGTTGTGTCCTTTTTGGTAGCATTGCTTTTCAAATTATTTTCAGACTTAAAAAGGCTTCCCATGGCTGTACCACTAAGACAAATAACACTTGGGTATGTTTAGTTTTGGCCGTTATAGACCCTTTCACAATATTAGCCTCATATTTGAAACCTCTAATTTACGTTTCTAGGCTGTTGAGTTTCTCCCCAAGAATACATCCTCACAAGATGACTTGGCTCACTCTAACTACTACGTTTAAGTAAACCAAAACACTTATCTTCAAGTTTTTCTGTTGGGTGTTTCCATGTCAGTTGTATTTATTTCTAGTGTACTAGATCTCCTTGAAGCCATGAAATGTGACTAGTGAAGAGCTCAGTAGTGATTCAGATCCCTGCGTGCTGAACTCCTGTTCCTTCCAGAACAGCACTTGGAAAAACAAAACAGTAGTGGGATGAAGGAGATTGTAAGGACACGAGACGGGGACAGAAAGGTGAGGGATGGAGAGGGGAGAGAGAGAGAGCGCTGTAGGCAGAGGCAGGGAGACAGAAAGGTGAGAGCAATTGGACAGGGGAGGAGAGGAGAGTGTCATTAATCACCCTGTGTGACACTCTCAACTACAGGGAACTTCACAGAGCAACATTCACTTCTATTAGCAGTCCATTAGCAGAGCTCCGTTCAAGTAGCAGCACTTGACAGGTAGGCCTGTGCCAGAATGTCTGACCTGTATACCTCGACAATGCATATTGCACAACCTGGATTGTGTGTGTGCGTGTGCTAAGAGTTTCATGTTGGTAAGCCATAGTGCACCACAGGGCAGAAATTATTGTGACATGTGGCAAGCTTTGCTTTTAATGGGTATGGACGGGGAAATGAAAATAATTGTCTAAAAGGTCCGCCTTTCAATTACACCACTGAATGAGATGGAAGATAATGATTGTAACAATGATGATGGTGGTGACCTAATTTTCTACCTGCCATTTCCCCTTTACCAGAAAATGGCTCTCTTCAAAGTTGAGATGATGCATTAGAGATACAGTCATTTCTTATTCAAAGGCTTGTTGGCCTATTACTTTCCAGGAGCTCTGTGATTACAGGATTGTAGGCAAAGGGAAGTGTGTGTGGGGCACTGTTCCTGCTCTTGATCCGCAGTTCGTTTATGATCAGAGATCAGAACCAACAGTCAGAAAATCTAGGGTCGAGGGGTGATGGAGAGGAGGACAGAGCCAAAGGGAAGAGGGAAGTGATTACGACTTAAGTGGCCCTTCTCGTGCCATTATAAGCAGCAGGGCTGACAGAGCACACATCATGAGTGAGAATAAGTACACTCTCCACTTCTGCCCTTTAATTTGGCATCCTGGCCTCTCCCCTGGTGTTCAACCACTAATGTCCTCCTGCATTTTTCTCTTCCTAAAAGGAGATTAGTTGCTTGTCCTTAGAAAATTAGCCAAATTTAGCTAACTAGGTTTCACTGACAACTAAAATCCTATCTTATTGTCTTCATCTTGATCATACAAATATGAAAATCTTGTTTATTACAATGACTTTGCCTTTATTGTTGCCCTCCATGCATTTTTAACCCTCGCATAGATGACTAGAATGCAAAATAAACCGAAATAAAGTGTATTTAATGAGCTCCTGAAGTGCTGCTACTCTCCTGTATTCACATGAATGCAGTAAATGGCTCAGTGCTGATTAAAAGGCTAACAAAATGCTGTTATTTCCCTGATGTCCTTTAACAGTGCTACCTAGCCCAGCACGGAGCATGGAAAAACCTTGGTAACCACTGCAATAAATAGCAACCTGGGGCCTAACGGGGCACAGCAAGACAAGTACATTTTTAGCAAAAACTATGGGCCAAACTCGCTCTCTTTGCAGTTTCAACATGAAAAGACAATCCCGTCTTCACTCAGTTTTTAGATTTCAGTTGGAAGAAGCTGCACTGATCGAATTTGGAAAATGCACCTTCAAAGTTTGAACGCTGTTCTTGTAGGAAAACAAAAATCTTGTCTTTTAATTTAGCTGCGCATAAAGAGTGTTGCATATATACTCACCTGGAGCTGCTGCTGACCCTAAATATTAATCTTTCACACAGAAGTCCAGCGTTGGAAAGGTTACATCTGAAATGTCACACAAGAGTACTACTAAAAATGTCACGTTTTAGATTGCTTAATCAATGTAATGCAGCTTGGTTTAATATTTTTAAATACATACAGATGTTATGAACTATGCATATTTAAAGTTAAACTTTAGATCTGTTTATATATAAAAGGTGTTTCTTGTAAGTCCAGGTTTTAAAAATTTCTTCACAATGACTTGGCCAGTATTTGGCAACAACGCTGCTAAGGTTCCACCTGAGTCCCAGATGCAACATGGAACCACTTGAAATAATAGATATATGTAGATTTTTAAAACCCATCCTATTGTTCGCAGCGGAAACTCAGTTGCCGTTTTAACCGCGGTCTGACTCTGACAAGGCTAAACCTTTAATCCTTGCTTTGCCCCGTCTTGTGCTCAGAGTGAAACGAGACTAAAACAAACACGTAAAATCCGTTTTGAAGCATTAGAACAATATTTATCTGTCGCTCTTAGAAAAGCTGATGGTCTTATTGCTAAACCATCGAGTGGAACCCTCCTCCAGTTTTTCTACCTGCAGACTTAAGTGTGTGCTTCAGCTCTGCTTTCTTGAGAGAGGTGTTGGTTTCCAGTTGCTGCACTGATTGTCTGCTTATGGAGGGCTGTGGTCTATGTATGTCAGCAGAAGAGGATGAGGAGGGAGGAGGGGTGTGTGGTGGTGGGGGTTATGGGACCCCTCGTCCCAGCTGAAATACGAGAGCCAGGAGACCCACGCTCCCCATTTCCTGTCTCCAGTTTATCAGCATCTTGCTCTGTTATTTCTGTGCTCTTAAAGTCTCTGATGAAAGCCTTGCCACAGATAAATGTTTGTGCCTCTATGTTTTTTATGGGGCTCAAATGAGGTACTTTATCCTGTCGTCCCCCTCTGTTGCTCTTTTTTTTGTTTGTTTTTGCTTCATTCTTGTGTCTGCTTTTGAGATGCCACAAGAGAAGTTGGGAGTCTCTGGTTTACATTATGGTTCCTTTTAAAGAAGGGCTTGGGATGCCTAAAAGGACAACGATTTTGCCTGTTTTTTTCTAAAGGAATGCACTTTTATAAGACATAAGGGAGCTTGAGAAAATGATGCCTGACTTAACCAGTTGTGCGCTGACTTTGATGAAAGTCAACATTATAATACATCAGAAACAAAAGGTCATACTTTTTTCCATTCTTTAACAGTTTGCACTCTTTCACCTCTTATTGTTTTCATTCCAACTCAAATAATTGTTTCTGCCTTTCTATCTTACTTTATGAATATAGCACTGTCTCTGTGAGCACATGCTCTTGTTTTTCTGCACTTGTATGTTTATTCAGTAATAACAGAGTTTGAGAAAAGTCTGCTTCAGAGAAAGCTGTCTGAATACTAGACCATTCTTCCTCAGAAAAATCAATCTTTCTCATAATTCCCCACATTTTTCTTCCATCTGTTATCTACTGCGCTGCCAAACACGGTTTTAAACAGAGCAGACCATTACCAGAGGGCAGAATTAAATGTGTGTGTCACAATGCCAGCCTGTAAAGTTGTTGTTTTTCTTTAACGGAGTGAAATGAGGTGCTAAATTAAAGCTTCACAATTGGTATGGGCTGTTGTATGATTAATTCTCACTCCCCTCCCCCTCAACACTTTATGTATTTTTGTTGACATGAGCAAGAAAAGAGTCAAAATGTGAATATACACACCTACTAATTCAAAAGGAATGAGTCCAGATGTTGGAACTTTTGACAAATCTCATATATAAGCAACTTAAATCATTCTTTATGGGCTTTTAAAGTAATTAGTCTGTACAAATCCTAGCATGCACACTGGAATTCAACAGAAGTAGAAAAAAATTAGGAAAAAAAACAGCTTTAATAAGCTTAACTGCCTTAACTCCACCATTATGATCCCCACCACTGAACTCCCACCAACCTTAACACCCCACTGCGTGACCTCTTTTCCATGTTTTTGGGCTTCCTTTCTGTGACTCCGGTAATAGTTTGCAACTTGAGATTGCTGTTGGGTGTCAGCACTTTCCTGTGTTTTGTAAAGCATGTGTTTGTGTGTGTGCCATATCGCCAAGATCAGTCCCTGGTGACTTTAAGTACTGGCAGACAGTGTTTAACTGGGGCAAGCTCAATGGGTCTCATTTAAATGGGGCCCAGACAGAAGCCCTACTTCAGTCAAAGGTTATTTTATTACTCTTAACATGTAAAGTACACAGTTAAAGTTGCTGCAGTTTGTGGGCTTGCCAGCAAAGGCAAACTGTACTTTATTCTTCTTCTTTGGGAATCTGTAGGAGATCTAAAAGGCAGAACGAAATGTTAAAATCTACCCCATTGAGCAGAGAATACGCGCCTCAGTTGCCTTTGAGTTCTATGCATTGTTCAGCTAATGAAAGCTATGGAAATGAGCTTGATAATTGAAAGCAGTTGCACAGATCTGAAAGTTCACTGCTGTAAATTCAAGGACGACATGATGGATTAACACAAAAGGATCAAAAAAGTCATGTACAGCTGCCCTCAGACTACTAGCAGCATGATATTTTAGCACAGTGCATGTATTCAGAAGTAGAAAATGTGCTTGCTTTTAATTCATCATGAAACATGTAAAATATACAACACAAAAACCTGTGTTGTGTAAGGAATCTGTTGTAAAGGAGAGCTCCCAGCTGTGGATTTGCCCCTTTTAGGGAGTTAACAAAGCAGTTGGCAGAGGGGGAATAATAGACGTTGTTATGATGATTGCTCCGAATTGCAGGGGAAAAAGTGGGATATTTTTCCAACCAGGTCAAATGTATGAATAGGCTCTATCTGTACAGATTCATATAGTCAACACAACTCTTATTTGCAGTTTAACCTCCCCAAGCTGCTAATCCTTTGAAACCCAAAATACTAAAGCACAGGTTTACTGGAATACGCATGCCACTGTGAGATCTTACTGAGCTACCTACGGTGAAGATTAGAGCTAACTCCTCAATTCATTTGCAATATAAGCACATTTAAAAATGAGATTTTTAGAACAAATCATTAGCTTTTTAATTAAAACAATTCTGGAGCTAAGACCATGTATGTGACACATTGTCTTGTGTCATGGTTTCGTCATCGCAACCTCTCCTACACATTCTTTGCTTGGTTACACTGTCTTTAGGTAACGGCAAAAATGCTACAGGTAGCCTTGTGATGAAATATACAGTTTAAATAGGTATGTATTTATCATTTTACTACTAAATGCATTTTTGGAGAGGGCAGAGGATGAGGAAAGAGATGGCTCCTGACTGGGGAAAGAGAGGTAGGTCGCAGCAGAAAATTGCTAACACTGCTTGATATTTGTCGCAGGTTATCTTTGGTTGTGGGAGTGCTGATCTGGCTCACAACCAAAGATTTTCTTCCGCTTTCATTCATGATGAACAATTATGTCCAAGATTGTCGAAAGTCACACAGTGAACCTGGCTTTAGTTTTGTGAAAACTGATTATTGTAAGATATTCTAAAAAAAAGAGGTACGGGTGTTATCATATGCGATCAAGTAATCCTATCTGGGCTGAAAAAAAGAGTAGAGTAAAAATGTAGAGTCAGAGTAAAATCGTGATGCTTTCTGCTTTAATAGATTACGGTAAAATGGTATAAAAACATTTCTGATCCAAAGAATCATGAAGACTAAGTGCAGATCTTCACGTGGAAAACATTTTCTATTCTAAGTGGACCAACTCGAATTATCGTTTTAAACCCTTGAAGTTTTTCTTTACTTCCATTGTGTGGTTGGGGTTTAGTGTTACATATTGGATGCATTTAAAAGAAACATGATAGCAATATTCATGTTGCACTTTGATGATGACTTGGTTTCCATTTAGCATTATCATCAGGTCAAAATTAGGACTGCATTTTGATATATGTAGTTTTTTTTAAGCAGTAGCACTGTTATTATGGGTAATAATACAGTTGGTCTCACATTTTTACCAAACATTTAAAAACTTTTTATGTTTTCTAATGTCCTGGGCATTTATATGTAGTTGTAGAGAGATTTTTTGAAACAAGGGAAGAATAGAGGCACAGTGATGGTATCCAGCTTCTCTTCCAGACTGTCCCCTGATATCAAGGGCTTTCAGTCATACCCATCAGTTTAGTGGAAATGTCTCTTGGAGGGCTTTGCAGAGTTTCTCTCCTTCAAGTCAAGCTGACGTAGAAATGAGAAAAAAAAAAAAAAAAAGGACCAAGCTTAGTAGGATGACGGCTTTGTTTTCCATTTCCAGACATCCATAAACTATGACTCCATACAGTTCACCAGCTGCACTGGAGTCAGCACAGTAACTGTAAGTTGATACACATTAATGGCTTGCTGCAGATATGCTGGAGCATGTGGAGCGGAAACCGATAATTCAGTGGTGACACACTATGCATAGGGGTTCCCATGGTTTTTAGGCTGACATGAGGTAAGCTGATCCATCAGGTAAAAGAGGGGAGGGTTACACTCAGGAGATGTTAGGCAGGGGGAGGGCAACAGAGTCGCATCTACTGTGTAAAAGGAAGGGCACTGAATCCTACTTCCAGATGAAATTCCCCCAGTAGCTGCTTGTTTAAATCCCATGGCACACACTCTTTACGTCTTGCATTTAGAAAGCTTCGCATTACTAAATCATGTTTGTTTTTACAAGTCTGCAAAGACTTAGTAGCTTTCTGTTAGCTACATTTTCTGCCTTTCCTGTGCCAAATATTTTATTTAGAACTCCTCTGTTCTATCATGAGTCCCCGCCAACAAAAGCACTGATACAGCCTCAGGAAGAAAATGAAAAAAGGGAGTTTGGAACAAGGAATAAAGTGAGCAACTGAAATGAGGAGCCACTCCTAAGCTGCATAGCTCTTAGGATGAACAGGCTGGATGCATCTAGTGTTTAGGCACATTAACCCACAGCTATTCTGAGTTACTTTGTGTGGCTTTTTTCTTCATGGAGAAGTAAAAAATCTGGTAAACAAATACAACAATGTGGAACAAACCACTGTTTTGCAAAGACTGGGCAGCTTTAAGTGTTACCGACTCACGTGCATGTTTCCATTCCCCTGCAATTTTTTTGGGGAAATTTGGCAGCATAATGTGAACCTTATTGTGTTTCTTCTCCGTAAAGAACACCAGCAAAAACCTGGTTTCAGTTTTAGACTGCAGATTTTTTTTTTTTTCTTTTGTTAGGGAGAATTCACAATGCACTCAGGCTGGGATATTTACACCGCAGTTTCCATTTTAGTTTATCGCCCATTGCTGAAGGTGAAGGTGGGTGATTATGTTTTTGCCAGTGGCTGCGTGTGTGTTTGTGTGTCTGTTACTAAAATTTCTCGTGAACCACTGGACAAATTTTATTGAAACTTTCAGGAAATGATCATTGCATGTACCTCCTACAACCGATTAACTTAACTGATTAACTGATTAACTCACAGCCAACTGGCTTTTGAAAACACAAAAATGGCTATGATTTAGTTAATTTTAATATACTATCTGTAAAAATTTGGTGTGTTAGTAGCGGAGCATCATCCACAGCACATACGTTGATCACAACATAGTGCGCAACATCTTTGCTTAAAACTGTGCCATTAACTATTTGAGTAAACTGTCCGCACACTATCTCATGAACCACTGGACAGATTTTAATGATAGAATTCAGTGTAAAGTCCAAGGAGTTCTGACTGGTGAAATCAACGGAAATCCGGTGGTCACTCCTTTAACATGCTGTTCTGTCTGTAGACTGAATGGTGGGTCAAAGCAGCTTTGACACACAAGGGTGGGACAAGCAGGAAGACAAAAGTGATCAGCGATTTGACAGATGTGTCACAATGAGAGGATGTTGCTGTCTAACATCTATCAGCGTTGAAAGGCTTCTTTTTTCCACACAGCCTGTCACATCCAACTCTCCTCTTCATTTCTAGTCCCTTCTCTCACTGTGTTAGAAGAAGCTGGGAGTTAGATGGGCGGGGGGAGGGGGGGAACTCAGCGCCTGCAAAGAGAGTTTTAGAAAAAAGGCTCACATGATTATTTGTTACTTCGTGGCCTCAGTTACAAACAGACAATCTGCATCCTTTTGTAGCAGGGTGGTCTCTCGGGAGCGAAGTAGACATTTTAATTCAATCAGCTGCAAAGCCCTCACCCCAACCCCCACCCCCCCTGTCTAAAACTCACTCATCTAACTTCAGTGATACAATTACGAGCTACTCTGCATTAGCCATCTTGTTGTGATTATATGTGTTTACATGGAAGGGAGGTGTTTACTGAAACTGCAGCCCCCTTCCTGCTGCTCGTTTAGCTACTGGAGGAGAGGAGCTTCTGGGAGATTTAATTTATTTATTCTTTCTGGAAAAGAATTGTAATGATTCTTTAACAAGCATCGTGATTGTTTCTTCCTGTGTCCTATTCCTTTGAGATGAGTGGCACCGGGTTTACTGAGAAAACGGCTATAATGACTCCGTAGAGACACATGGATGTGTTTGTTGGTAATGAGGGATCTGTGGCATCTTTTTTGCACAGCCTGTACTTGCATTTGTTCTTTAACGAAACGAAACTCCGTAAAATAACTTTGCATTTGTGTTTGATTCACAGCGTTTAAAAAAAAATTAAAGTTTACTTTTGTAAGTAACAATATTTTTTTTTTTATTAGCGTTATTGCATGAAAGGTTAGCTTTGAGGTAATTGCCTGTGTCTGTGTGTATGTGTTCAGTTCTCTGTTTGTAAAATATTTCATGAATCACTGAAGAGATTTCAATGAAAGTCTCAGAAAGTAATCATGAGATGTTCATCTACAACCGATTAACTTTTGGAGTCAACCCAAATCAAGATGACATCAAAGCTAATTAACCCTAGCAAACATAAAAACTGGCTATAACTCAGTCAATTTTACAGATATTGAGCTAAAACCTGGTGTGGTAGCAGCTGAGAGTCATTTCAAGCGCTAGTCCTTGCTAAAAACAGCAAACAAAGGTAAATTAAATTGTTTTTGAGTGGTTCTATCTACAATCAGTCTCTTAGATTGTATGAGACTTTTAAAAAAAGCAAAGCACCCAACTTGTTTTCTATTTCATATTTTTAAGTACCCATCCGCCATCGGCCTTGCATTGTCCCATTACTGCACCAGTCTAGTGACAATCCTGCCTCACTAATCTCACTGATGATCTTTCAGGACGCAGCACTCAGTTTTATTGGTGTAGCCTTATGTGCGGTGTTTTGACCATTGTTTACCCCACAACATGCCAGTTGTTATCTTCTGCAGCAAATGGCCATGTCTTTACCAATCTTGTCTGGCTTTTGTCTGTGTTCGCCTTTTCCACTGGATGAGCAGCCATTTAGTGCAAGGGTCAGGGTTGTAATTGACAGCCACCACTAAACAAATCTGCCCGTCTCGGCGGTAGACCGACCCCACCTCCTGTTCCCCTCCTCCTGGTCTAATCTAACTAATGCACCCGTGTGTGTGCTGGAAAGTGAATTAAGCACAGAAAACTCAATACCTGATCCATCTGACAGAGCTGCCTGCGTGCACATTAGCAGTTTCTCTGCAGCCTCTGTAATTGTATTACACAAGTTGGCCGCTCTAACGATCAGGCCTTACACACACTTACACACTCATACACACTCTGACTGTTGTCGTTAATCGCTGCCTTCGCTAGCCCCGGAGGCGTGCAGCAGGCCAAGAACAGAGCGATCGAGGAGGATGATGATGAAGCGTGTGTAGCTCAGCCCTCCCTC
>JAOXNZ010000038.1:16072203-16082884 GCA_028566095.1 Kryptolebias brasiliensis
AAGGATAGGACAGGGAGAGGAATGCTTTTATGTTTCTCAGCGGGAGATGTCCTACACAAACCCTTGGAATAGATGGATGATGGGACGAGGGAGGGGCAAAAGCAAACTGTATTTTATTTATTTATTTTTTCAGTTCAAAACACACAGAGGGAAAGAAAAATGGGCATAAAGACATATTTCCAAGGACAGAAACTCATCAAATGAACTTGGGAGTTGAGTGGAAGCTGAGCATTAGTTTGTTGTCTTTTTAAGACAGATGACATGCCTTGGGCGAGGGGCTGGTGGCCTCAGTGGCTGATTACTGAATGACAGAGTTCCTACTGACACACACACACACACACACACACAATCTATTGAGTATCTCAGCAGGGGCAAAGACACAGTCTCTGGGCTAGGGGCCAGGGGCCAGGGGCCAGGGGAGAGATCCAGAGGGCAAAGAAGGTCTGTTCAGCTTCAAATACAGCCAACAGTTCACAGTTGGGATGGGAAAATTTCGGCCCAAAGTCTCCACACCCTCTGATGCATTCAAACCTAACAGTAGCACACCCTTATGTGTGCCTGGTTGGGAAAGATTCTCCTGACCCGAGCCCTGGTCCACAGCTGTTCTACACGGGGGGAAAAGAGAAAGAAAGACAGACTCGGGGAGAATGGTCGCCGGAGGAGAGAAAGCGTGAATGTAGTCCCTGTGGACAAAATGAATAACTCGCTGACATCCTCTTGGCTCCACTCAGTTCCAGTTTTGTAATTCAGTTATTTGTGCTAGACCTTTTACGCTGATAATCCAACGGTCCTCTTCTATGAAACATAAACTGGAGCTTTGCAGTAGCTAATTTATTTAGTGAGCCAACAAGTGATTGTGCAGAAAGTACAGTCTGAAATATAAAACAGGTAAGGTTCTCTTCATAAACTGAAACAGCCTTAAAATTGTTTTAAAGTTAGTCAAACGTAGTTGGCTAGAGATTGAATCTAATGTTTTGCTATATAAAAAAATTAAGGCTCCTTTTCTTACTATCTCTTGAGAAGAAAAATTGTCAATCAAAAGCCAGTCATCAAAGTATTTCACTGTTGGCAAACAAGATGTTTCAGTAAAGCTATCTGATAGTTACAGGTCATTTTATGTTTTAGTGTTTTAAATAAAAACAACTTTTATGTATAAAAATGACTTAGAACTGTAAAGCTAGATTTATTAACTTTACAAGTGTAAAAAATTACTTAAAGGACCAGAATGTGTTTGTTTGGAAGTTCACCGTTTAAGTTGGCACGATAATCCAGAAAGCTTTGGCTCATTTAGTTCAGTTTTATTCTGCAAACTATAAAATGGACAACAATGGTTGTTTTGTTTTTTAAACTATGGTCTATTGCTACTTCAACATGTGAGACAGAAAGTAGTAGTGCCATCTGCCTAAAACGGTCATTATCACATCTGTTTCTTCTTTTCTTAATGAACACCATACACTGACTAAAACCCTAAGATTTTCAAGTGAGCTTTTTTAACTTATCTGGTTGGTTTCTGGCGTTGTCATTTGATTATGTTCTCACAATGTTTTAGTTAAACACTTTGGCCAGCTAAGCCACTGTGTTGGAGCCCGCTGACATGTTTGTAAGAGAAAATAACAAGAGTGCGTGACTTATGCCAAGTTTCCCATGAAAAAAAAAAAAAAATTACTTATGAAGTCGCTCATTACAAATAAACAAATACAGCTGTCCGCATAACGGATTGTGCTTCAAACCATGTGCACATGTTCAAGAAGCCATGTACCTTCTTGTCTTGCTCATACTGGCATGGGTTCACCCCTGTCAAGTTTATGCTTTGTCTCGTAAACAGCTTGTCTTGTTGATTAATCTGAAGGCGGAGGGATAAATGACGCACATTTCTACCTTTCATTTTATGTTATGACTTAAGTTTTCAAGTTTAAAAGTAGGTTTGGAGAAAAACAAATGCTTTTTTACAACTAGGTATTTCAGTTGGACTTGGTAGATAATTTAAAGGTTATTTTCATTCATCTGAGTGGATGAATGAAGGTTCCAGATGCGCTTTGCCTGAAAGCCTTGTTCAAATCACGTTATTGTGAAGCGGTGAAATCTTACAATTATCCTATCCTTTTGTGTAAAGGATAAATACAGTATTGCACAGTTTACCATTCTACTCTAGCTCATGTTTTGCACCTTGATGAAAAAAGACATCAAAATACTTGTTAAATCCAGGAAATCAAGCAAATGAATATAGGCTATTCACCCTCATTTACTCTATGTTATGCATGCTTTGTGCTAGATCTGCAGCTTTCCATGTCACATCTCCATGGGCTCAACTGCGCAGATAAAGTAAATGAGTCTGACTGTGCATGATTTTATTCTTTGGAACAGGGACAGAATACTGCATAATGTAGTCACATCTGAACAATCAAGACTGCTGAACCTGCACAGGAATCAGCTCACAGCGTAGCATTACTCTAAAGATTTCCAAATTTCAGCAACAATGACATCCGACTTATTGAAAATCTTAAAATAGTGTGACAGGAGATGAATATCTGAACCGTCTCATTCATTTTAGCTATGCATATGTGAAATGAAATCGCATATGGTTTGGGTGATGGGAAGAAAGGAGGATCAGATAGTTCTGATGGATGAATGCCACATTTCTTCCAACTGTGCTCAACACGTCAAGAAAAATCTGGATTTTGAACATATTTCGTACCCCAAGGACATCCTGAATACACCATGCCTAAAAGTTGAAAATGAAGGTTTTAAGCGTGGAGATATTTTTCATCTTCCTGGGAGCTCAAACATACATCCTTTGAGATCCAGGAGAGATAATTTTATTTACTCACTGTACTAAGAAAAGCCTTAGAATGCAGAAGGACAAAAGTACTTGCAGCAAATCAATGGGGCAATATGGGCTTGGTAGCTCAATTTTTTTTTTCCCCCTCTTCCCTGTCTCTCCTAACTGAGTAACTGACTCATTATTCTGTATCAGCTCATTGAATCTCTGCTGTCAAAACATGTTTGTTTACAGAAAAGTCACTGCTGACAGATGTGAAAGGCATTTAATAGGCAATCTAGCGATGATGTTATTCCTCCAGGAAAAAAAAAAAAGCCGAAAACGATGAAATGTTTAACTTTGTATGCATTTTTAATGATCTGGTTATAGTTTTCATTTTACATACATGACTAGTGGTGCACATAATTTAGTTTATTAATGAAACATTTGGTTATATCTACAGCCAATTGCACCATGTGAAGTTTAGGACGAGAGAGACAAGAATTTTTTTCAGTCTTTAGATTACAAGTTTTTAATATGACTGTATTGACTTTTGAAACATCAGGTATTTGACAAAAAAAGGTGATTAATTTCTTTGAACTTCAAATATAATTCAGCAACACAGACCCCTTATGATGAGTCACAATTTTGGATACAGTGTTCCCTCGCCCGGACGCGGGTCACCGGGGCCCACTCTAGGGCCAGGCCTGGCCATGGGGTACGCTGGCGAGCGCCTGGTGGCAAGCTTTTAGCCATGGAGCCCGGCCGGGCACAGCCCGAAGAGGAGAGGTGGGTCCCCCTTTCCATGGGCTCACCACCTGACAGAAGTGAGGCTGCCATCACACCAGCGCCACCAAGCCCTGTTTTGGAGCAAGGTTCAGGCTAGGGACTGCAAAGCTTGATTCTTGATTTGTCAATGAGATGTAGGGGTCAAATCTGATGCATGTAGACTCAACAAAATCATAAAAGACTTGACTTTAGCCCCTTTTACAAAACACTGAAAGCTAAAGTCAACTCTCCACTGTTGTGCCTCTGAACACCCAAGAGAAATAGTCACAGACCTGAAACATCCAGTATGTGTAATGGTAAGGTGGCATCACATGTTGAGGGTGTCCTGTAGTGATGCCTGTCAGGCTTGATTTGTGTATTTGTGTGAAGATAAAATCAGCTGAGAGAAGAGCTCATCTTTGCAGCCATATTGTGGAATCTCTTTGAAAAGAGTCCTTTTGGCAGGAACTTTCAAACTAAACTTGAATTTTTTTTATGTTAATACTTTATCTCACATCAAAGGCAAAGATTAATAACAAAGTTATTCTAAAATACACGTTTTTGACTTTAATTCAAAAATGATAGTTTAGGACTTCTGTTCTTGTAGCTATAAACGTCTGGGCTTTTAGCTTCTATATAGAAGCTACAGAGTGAGACCAACATTTGCAAACTATGATGAAGACTCTTTGTCGGCTTTTTCTTCGGTTATGTAGACTCTATGTGAACAAAAGATGCTTGTTATGAAATTAATTTAAAATTTTGGGTTGAGACATTGAGAAGGTTAATGTAGCATTTTAACCATCTTATCTAGGTTATATTATTTTCATAAACGTTGGGAGATTGTTATGTGTGGTATTTGCTAGACTGAAAATGGTTTTAAAGAACCACAGGCTTCATTGCACACTTTGTTTTCCTGAGGCCGAACCATCAGACTCGTCTCCCCGGTGATGCACACTAAAACTCCTAGTAATTGTCATTCTTACACTTAGTAATTGGCATTCTAACACCTCCGTGGTGAAGAACTGACACCTTGCCCTCATGACCCTTCATAACCACGCTTCCACCTCACACCTCACTGAGCACATCCTCTACCTGAGGTGTGTGTGTGTCTGTGTGTGTGCAGACAAAGACAAAGAGACAGAAATGAAAATGGAGAAAGAGATATGATCTGTCCATCAGCAGCTTTGTCAGTGCATCTTTCATGTTGGTGCGGATCTTCAGCTGCTCACTCCACTGAGCACTCAATCACCGGAAATAGCTCCTGTGAATTTTTCTTTTTTTTTTTTTGTTTTGTTTCTCGACTTTGAGCTGGAGGAGAGAACAACACAGAGTTACCCATGGGGAAGCAGTTGAGCGACAAGAGTGCATTAACACCAGCACCATGTGCATGCCCATCTACACTTTGCAAAATTCCTCCTGATCATTCTGCATGTGCTTGAAGTGAAGCTTTCGTGAGCTTGTGCTTTGAATTTTTCAGAAGCTCGGATGTCTGTTACCCTAACCTCAGGGTGACCTCGCTGATGTCAGACTCCTTGGGCTGCCATGATCCACCTCCTTTTTTTTCTCCCCTTCTTCTCAACAAGCTCATAAAAGATCTCAGAAGACAATTTGATAACGGCAGTGGGACTTAATTACAGTACTATTATAAAAGGTTTTGGTGGTTGCATAGCATAGTAGCTCCAGCAATACCTATTTATGTAATAAGGATGGTTTAGAGATAATATATTGAGCTGAGTGTGCTATTGTGGACAGCAGAGGCCAGGTTATAAACTTTTTTTTTTATTTTGCAACATTCCTTTAGAGGTACTGCATCCCATGCTTTAGAAAAAGAACAAAAATGGAAGGTGATAATACCTTATATGCAGATAGGATTACTTATTACCCAAAACACAGAGTACATGTAGAAGCTGTGGCCCCTGGATCATGTCCCTGTGGAGAACCAGCTACAGCATCCCTCTGAAATCTTCATGTCATACTGAATCAGAGCACGAAAAGGAGAGGAAAGGAGGGAGGCGGCCAAGGAGGAGTGGAGGGACTGCATTTTGCATTCAGCCCCCCTCATTCCCGCCAGTCATCCATTTAACCCTGCCACCGCGCCTGGTGCAATATTAATGCCTTTAAACGCAGATGAGGTGAAAATGTGTCTGAAGGAGCGGATCGCTGCGGGGAGGGCAGCTGCACACATGCACAGGGTCAGGAACACACACTTTACAATATAGAGCCTTTGATATTTAAACGCATCGTTCATTTACATTCAGATGGTCTTTTCAACCAGATGTTGTCTCTGTAATGTACATGATCTGTTCAGCAGCCTTCCATGCTCAAGCATTTGAGCGGGCTGCTTTTTTTTTTTTTTTTTTCTCTTCCTGTTGCTTGAAACTGAAACAGGCTTATCAGAGATTTGGGGATCAAAGTGTGTTTATTTGAAACCCTAAACCAGCTCAAATGCAGGCTATTCCACTAAATACCCATGAATACACACTCGTGTGGCTGAGCTCTTTGCTCTCTCTTTGGAATGTTGATCTGAAAGGAAGACGAGTCAGGTGAGAGGTGAGCAGTGAGGGCAGGAAATCAATTCAGTCCCATGTTAGCTGAATAATGAATAAGGCACTGTCTCCAGAGGTTAGAAGGGTATTGCTGGACAGGAAAGGGAGATGTAGAGATGTGCGTTACGAGGCTGAATTGCTCTTGTCTTTTGCACGTTTTGTTAAAAAAGTAACATAGCGTTGTTTGCTTCTATGTGTACAAGTTTTATGTGCAAAACACCCCCAACAACTTAAAGCAATGGATTCATTTCAAGGTGGATTGCTGCCATCTTAAAATAACTCCAGTCCCAAATTTTCATCATGGTTCTCACTTTATAAATCTTTACGTTGCCTCTCTTCCTCCACCACTTTGCAGTCTTCAGATAGAAGGACCTTTGAAGTTTGCATATTTGAAATATTCTGAAAAATAAACCACAGTGGTAAAATTCAAGACTAAGCATCAGTATATGATGAGTGGAAATGTGCTGACAACAAAAAAATCAATTTTTTTTAAACAACCAAAACAAACCAAAAAAAATAGCATTTATTGCTTTAAGCCTGGCCAGCAGTGTCATGGATACACAGCTGTAATCAGGATGACCGCCCTAACACAGCACTTTGGGGAGTAACATAACAGAGTGCTTCTGTGCCACACCTTTTATCCTGCCCTTTAAATAACCCCCTCTCAGAGTGAGTAAGAGTACCAAATTTTCTGTTGATTCTTGACAAAATGGCCCACCTGACCGCTGGATGAGATTTCTGTTTTCTCCAACTGCTCTGGTAACAACTGGTGCTCACAGTACTTTTGTATTCTGTTTTATTGTGTGAAAAAGGCTGTTGGAGGCATCTAACGAGTTGACAAAGGTAGTTTTTGAGGACAGTGGGGAAGTGCCAAGCAATAGAACTGTTGTCTTTGAGGAGATTGAGCTCAAAACAACTTTGCAAAGGGCAAGGCCTTTGTGTACCCCTTTTATCCAGAGTCCCTTTGAATCTGATGGAGAATGCATTTGTCATCTTGTCAGGCTTTTAAGGGGTGTTTTTGCAGAGATGCTTTATTGACACATTAAAGAAAAAAAAACAAAACAAAGTAGCACGTTCACTCATGCATGTGAAATTTAACAGATATGAACTTCTGACACCCTGAAGTGTGTGGGAGGAATATGGGAAGAGTCTCAGTTGGGTGGGGTCGCCTCTGCTGGCTGTGCCACTCTACCAGATGAAGTCATCTCCTTACGCTTGCTGCTGCACTTACTTTCGTTCTGACAACAGCCTAAATCACAAACTCTCTTTCAAAAAAAGAAAGAAAAAAACCTCATGAGAAAACAAATATTAAGGCGCTCCATCGTCTGTTGTTTAATTTCAAAACACATGCATGCACACAAATCTCATAAGCATGCCTCCTGCGCCTGCAATAGTGATCGGCTGCAAAGACAGGGCCAATATTGGCTCGTAATATTTGATGTTCTCAGATGTGTGTTTTTCATAAGGATGTACCTCACCATCTCTCCGGCTCTGCCTCGCCCGTTGCGTCCCAGGTCAGAGATTGTAAAGACACATTAGATTGCTTTAAGAAATAGATGGTGCTGTGTAATCTACTTATATCATTGATTTATCTTTTTATCCAATTGCGTTGCCTTTTGTAACCTTACTCCAGGCTATATCTCTTCATGGAAGGAGGCTGCACCCTCTCAAATGTTTATCGACATTGTCTCTACATATTCTATTATCCGTCGGGAGGTATTTTAGGGCAGACATCACAAAGGATTTTATTGCTCGCTTGTGTTTGAATATGCAGCTGGCACTCCCCATTTTCATAGAAAGTTGTCAAAAATCCAAAGATAGTCTTATTTTCTTTTCCAAGATCCCAGAAGACGTAGTATTTGATGTCATTGTTTTGTTAAAGAAAGGAGAGCAGTGTGTACTGTAGCCCAAATAATTGGTGGTGGATTCTCAGCAGGGGAAGGTAAACTGAAAGTGACACCAGGGTGGAAAGCTCGGCATGCGGCTGTCTTCCTTTCAGCACTTCATCTAAAGACTACAGACCCTCTACAGTTCCACTGTAACACAACTGAGAGCTTCTTAACTGGAGAAGAGCCTTTGGCAGACGTGAATGCAGGTCCCCCCGCCTTCCACCCCCAGCTCTTCCCATTAATCTTTTATATCTAGGGCTAAATATGAGCAGAGTTAATGTGACGCTCCGTCTATGTTGGGGGCAGGCTGAATAAAGGGGGGGCAGACCTGTCGAGGTTAAGTGCTCTGGTCTGTGTGACTCTGGGGACGTGAGGAGGAGGAGATGGAGGGAGGGATGTATTCTAGGGGAAAATTGTGGGTGAAAGAAGAGGAGACTGGGGACAACAGAAAGATCATCCCATGAGAAACAGGGGATCTCAAAGCCTGGGTAGGGTTTTATGAGATTGGCCTCAGTGTCACACATGTGCATGATCACGC
The DNA here is from genome assembly GCA_028566095.1 of Kryptolebias brasiliensis. Classification (NCBI taxonomy): domain Eukaryota; kingdom Metazoa; phylum Chordata; class Actinopteri; order Cyprinodontiformes; family Rivulidae; genus Kryptolebias; species Kryptolebias brasiliensis. The sequence goes on from JAOXNZ010000038.1 coordinate 16,080,703, forward strand.
AGACAAATGCTCTGATGCAGGTGGTGAGCCTGTAACAAAAACTTGCCTAATCCAGGCCACTCTCATATTTCTCCCTTTGATAACCCCCAGGCTTCTCTCAGAACGAGACTCGGGACTCATACACTTTTTATTGTAAGTGAAGTCTGTACATCTTGAAACTTTCACAGCAATCGTTTTGATATCTTGGCTACTGCAGAACTCCATGGGGTGCTGCTATGTTTCTGATATTACTTAAAGAGATGTCTTAGTGTGTATTGCAGCCTTCACTTAATCTGTCAGCCTCTTGCTTTGCAACTTGTTTTCCACAAACGGTATGAAAGACAGGAGTTCCTGCTGTGATGCTAGATTGTGTAATGTGAAATTGAATCAATGAGTGTGCATACATAAAGCAAGGATGCACTGCAGCTGAACACTTCCCGATCATTATGTCAAAACAGTAATGAGGAAAAAAAAGTCAACATTGTTCCCCGTCACACTCCATTAACAACAGCAGAATTCATGATAGTATTCATTTTCAAGCAGCTTTATTTAATAAAGTGGAATAGGCCCGGTTCCTTCATTACCATAATGCTACTTAACATTAATCTTGGACATTAAAGAAGACTCATAGGAAGACATTACAGTAGACCCCAGGCATCCGAGTCGTAGGAATTAGGAACAAACTGAGGGGGGAAATACTTACAACTGTAATAATGTGCTCACTCCTGTTTTTCAAATGCAAAAATCTAAAGATTCCTAATGTATATGGAAGTACTGATGCTGCCAACCATGACTTGGAGGTGAGGTTTTGATCTTGTGCTGTGGATGTAAACAACTCATTAGACAGGGAGCAGGATGCCTGCTGACTGGCAGGGACAGCAGGGGTGCTGGGGATAGCTGGGAACGTGGTAGCTTTCTCTCTTATCACTGCCTCTCTTGGTTGCTCCTCTACTCCACTTTCATCCACTCATCAGCTTCCAGAGGCCTACTTCGAAGATGTGGGGGAATAATTATGTCTTACCTAAAATACTTCCTTCTTTTTGCTCTTTCTGCCTTTTACTTGGTGATTGAACTTGAACCTGCTTTCAACTCCCCTTGTTGCTCCTTAGATATCCCTTTTTGCCTCCTTCTTACCTCTACTTTTTTCTCCCGTGCTGGGCTGCCTCCTCTCACACATTCTTGCTCTATTAATCAATAACATCTCAAGCTGCTTCAGCATTCTGCATTTCCTCTCGCTCCCTGCCTTTCTTTTGAAGGTATGAATCAAGTCTTTTTTTTTTTCCTTTTCATTTTTTAATTTAACTTCATCACTTCTGAGTTGTGCCCTCTCTATTCATCTTTCCAGGTTTTCACATGTGGTGTTACTACTTCTCTGATTAGTGCAATAGTTTATATCTTTATAAGTAGGGTTCTGTGAAGAGGTTATGAACAAATAATATCTTACCTATTGTAGTTTAATTCTGACCAAATTATGTCAATGGCTAGCTGGAGCAGGTACAAGACCAAAGTTGAGTGCTGCTGTCTTTTTAAACAACTCTCAATAATCTCAATAATTTTATAGCAGTTCATGCAAATGCTTACTTTTAAATCTTTACATGGCTGTAAGTTCTGCATTACTTGATTATTTAAATAGAATTTTGTGGTTCTAGAAAAACAAATAACAAATTCACAAGAGTTTGGTCGTTTCCTTTCTCCTAACATGCAAAAATACTAATAAATGTAAACAGTTAGAGATCTTTATTTCATAATGTAACAAATAACAGATTTTAATATTTGTATAACACCTAAAGGTACATGTTGCAAACTATGAAATCAAGCATAAAAATATTTGAAGTAGAAAGAGTTTCCCCCAGTAATTTTCGAGATATACTGATATGCAATTCTGAAATGGGGGTACACACTGAATGTAAACAAAGAACATTTATCTGCATACTTTACTCAACAAATCGCAGCATATTTATACATACCAATACATCAAAACTGTTGAACTTCTTGTTCCTATACGGCTCTTCTATGGATGTCACCATTGTTGACGTGTTGTCAGTCACTTCAGCTGTTTCCGAAAATAAACATTTTTAATTTACAGACATATTAATCACCAATATGAGTAAAAAATTATTACATTATGGTTTTTTTTTCTTTTGACAAGTCTTCATGAAATTGCAACAAGTACTTTTTAAAGATATCTCTTATATTTATGTTT
>JAOXNZ010000038.1:16083114-16103868 GCA_028566095.1 Kryptolebias brasiliensis
AGAAGAGACAGAATTGATTTTTTTTTTTTTATTATGGAGGAAACCGGCGCTTTCCACTTTCCGCTTTTCAACTTTTTGAGAGAAGTTGTTTTAAGATGGCAAAAATTATCTTTGTTCATAACATTTTGACAGAACTGTAATGGGAAAAAAATCAGAATTGTCGCATTAACATAAAAGGTTATGAGAGATTAGTACATCAAGTATGTCACATCCCTTTCATCTGTTTCGCAAATTAATTTAGCTTTCACACTTAACGCGCCCCCTTTCTTAGTTATCCCTTCACTTCTTACAGCTCTGGAAAAGTCCAGTTTTGAGTTGTGTTATGCTTCAGTTGAGGTGTACAAATCCATGTTTACTGTTGCACAGATCAATAATTAGTGCCCTCACCAAGCTAAAATAGTCACCATTGCTGATGCATTGATTCGAAGACATAGTTCTTGCATGCTAATGAGTCCTTCGAACCATAAAAGAAAAGCTTTAAAGTCAGAATTTTATAAAGAAGATGTCAATACTGAGATCTGGACAGCCTGAGGAAAACATGAAGCACTGCTCAAACATTGATTTTTGGGTAACTTTTTATGGTACTCGAGAAGGCTTTAAAATAACTTTTACATTTTTTCTGTCAATGTTAGCATGAGAATTTTACTGCTACATCCATCTTTCCTCCCTAATTTTATTTTTCATCACTGATTAGTGTTTTTTTTTTCCAAGTCAGTCCTCCTTAATCAACAGTAGTTCTGCCATTGTGTTCCAACTATCTCCAGCCAGTGACTTTAGCAAGGATTAGTATCTCTTTGTCCTCTGACTGGCAGCTCAGAGTCTGAGAAGCACCAGAGTCCCATCAGATCAACCTTCGTAATTAACTTGTTTAAACAAACTGGGAGCTAGAGTCAAGAGAAAAGCTTTCAGTATACTTCAAAAAGCCATTAAAAGAGAACAGGGAGGGAAATGAAGTGACACAAGACGGGTTGGTGTGCAGTTTTATCAATAGCCTGGAAGCTGGCTCCTTTTGAATGTGTTTATGTGGCGGGGATGGAAGATCACGGAGTTCTGTGTTTACGCCTCAGGTCAGTCAGGGCCAGGGAGCCTTCAGAAGATTCCCAGACGTGAGCAACTTAACCGCTGACCTTTTGTGCACAGAGCTCAATTAGAGGTCGCAAACAGAAAAGATACAGACAATAAAACGAGGGTCAAACAGACAAACAGAACTGAAGGAAAGTCCCAGACTGCAGCTTCATTATTAACTCCATTTAGCTTGGTGATTCACCTCTGTTCATTCCCAGTAAATTAACTGTTATGTTTCTGTTCCCAAAGCCCTGAGTGTTTTCTTCTTGAGGCTTTGCACGCATAATTAAATTGTCTCTTTCTAAATTGTTTTTGAAGCAACAAAAGTTTCTGCTGTACAAACTGTACTCAGTTAAAACTTCTTTTTGAGGTCCCATCCAAATTGTCACCACCTGCTGTAATGAGCTCAGTTTATTGTAACTGCAACCAATTTTAGTAGAACAAACACCAAGTTGTATAAATGATTCATGATATTATCTTTTTTTTTCCACTGTATTGTGTGTGAATGTGTCATTGTTTGTCTGTGATTGCAGGTTATTGTAATTAGACTATTATCTATTAAAGATGTTTTCCCACACAGACCAGTGGCACGCTTGCCGAGGGGATTTTGTAGCACTGAGACTTAATAATAGAAAATCTTCACGGTGAAAAAAAGCAGAGCTTTCACAGGGCTTCGTTTTGTAATGAAAAGTCTTCTGTCAGTGTGCAGTGGACAGTTGCACTGCCACAAACTGGCTAAAACACTTGGATCATTGCATATCTTGTCAGAATATAGCACCAAGTTACATTTTGGCTTTAATTGGTCTCCACCGCTACACCCGAGTCCTTTCCTACTTAATAACTTTCTATTCACCCGCAAAAAAATTCCTGCAATCAGTCATATTCTGAATTATATATTAAACTGCCTATAGTGCAGGCCTTATTATAGAAAATATAGGAACAGACTCATAGACACAGCAGAGAGACACAAAGGCATGTTGGAGTTGCTAGCATGCCTCGCTGTGATGTATGATCTTCATTTCCCCCCCACGGGCCATCTCCAGCTCAGCATCAGCCGTGAGACAGACAGAGGAAATGAATGCTAGGGAATTTATCTTCATGCTGTCATTGTTTCTGCCCGGCGAAGTCTGAATTAACACATTTATTAAAGTTCTGGGGCAAGACCTCCACTCATTACAGGGCAGCTGCAGAACTGCTACGCTGAGGCCAGGTGTTAATGTTAAAGGGCAAGTTGAAATGAAACCTGTAGATTACTGAATTAAATGCCTGGAAAATTAAAAAAAGAGGCTATTATTGCACATATTATCTATGCTTTTAAACAGACAGCCAGTAATAAAGCACTGTTTGACTATACGTGGAATTACTGTGTGGTATTTTTTAGTCTTAATTGTAGACATTTTCTTTTACTGTTCCTCTTAAGTAAAATAAACAGATAGAAATAAACAGAATACCATTCCTCTGTATGTACTGTATATGTGTATCATTGTATGGTCACACAAAACAGGTAACTATGTCACAACCAAGAAAATTACAGTAAAAGACAGAATAGATGAGAAAGCAAATATATCAGGCTTCAGGTGTGTGGGGACATAGAGTTTTTTGTGCGATTCTCAGTCTTATTTGTACAATATTTTGTTTCTCAGCATGACAGTAAAGTGAAGTTTATTGGAAACCAAATCATTCATCCACAAATCTGAGCATAGTTTTGGCACAAACAGGAAATAAGAGATTACAAATCTATTCAGTTTGAGCAGAGTGATTATGGCCTCACTCACAATGCTTTGGACATTTCGTAAACAATGTTTTCGTGCGTTTGAAGAAGGGAAGAAAAAAAATATATTTTCAGAATGCTGAAAGAACTAGGATGAGCCACTAGGCGGCGATGACTTTGAAAATGAAAGATAAAATAGTTAGTGATTCTACCAAAACAGCAACTTCCTTTGGTCAATAAAGTAATTGCCTATGTCTGTACATGTGTGTGTGTGTTAATTTGTTTGTTCATTAGGAAAATGGAAAACCAGTGGACATATTTCAACAGAAACTTTTAAAGTAGGCTTAATTATTGGATGTACATTATCCAGTAGTTAACTTTTGTTGTCAACCTGATTCAAGATGGACACTACAGCTAAGTGACCTTTGCAAACACAAAAGTCTCGGTTTATAAAGTATAAACTAAAACACACAAAAAGAATGATTTAAAAAAAAAAAAAATCTACCTTTTGGAAGGTGTTTGTAAAATTTCAGTTTTTCTCACAAAAATGCCATTTGCACATGACTGCAACAAAACAGTTTGTTTTTGAAAAAGTGTTACACAGCCTTTGTGCGTGTTTAAATATTCTTTTTGGTGGTTAGTGGGTATTTGTTGGACAGAAGTATAGTGGATTTAGAGTGGTTTTAGATTCCGCACCAAAAAAGCATTTGTGCAAAGTAAAAGAAAATATAGCTGGACAGGTTTAACTCATCATACAATGGCCAACCGCTATCACACTCTCACATGAATTACTAATTAAGAAGCTGGCAGAGCATGAATAGTCACCATTATTAATGCTCACTATTTAACCTGATAGGAGAAGCCCTCTACAGCTCTTCAATGAAACATTGTGTATCCACTCAAAGTTTAGAGAAGAATCTGGGCAGGAAATCCTCCTGATTAATGGTAGGATCTGCTCATAACCTTGGAAAGCCTATTTGCTCAAAACTACACAGATTTTCCTTTTTAATGGAAGTCAGATGAACAAACTGCGAAACTATATCAGCCCAGTTGTGCAAAACCCCTGCATGGTTTCTTTCTCTCATTTCCTGTTGTGTTTCCTGCTCTTTTCCTTGTGACTGTACCTCTTCTGTCTTGAGGTTGGACGGTAAAGAAGCCGCTTTGATTTGATGCCTGATCAAGAGTCTTTAACTTTGTCCTCCCAACACTTTTTCCTCTACCCTGACTGTCTCAGAGACACCTCGTCTCCCATCTACCACACTCCTTCATCCACTGTACTTACATCTCTAGCCCTCTGGCCGCTGCAGTCAGCCAGGCTAATGGAGCCACTTACTAGCCCCTTAAATCTTAACGGTGCTGGTTAACCCTTTATTGATGTTCTCGGACCCTTCTGTTGCCCGCAGGCTGGCCAGACTGTAAATCGACTGCCTGGGTTTGATCACCTGCTTGCAGGAAGGCTTTGACTGAATGCAGGCTTGTTCATTAGACACAAGGAGTTTTTTTTTTTTACCACAACCATTTGTCAAATACTGAACCATGATGGGTTAATTCTGCTTTAAGGTCATGGGCTTGTGGTGTTTACTGTCACAGGAGACTTAACAGTTTGAAGTTTGCCAGTTCACAAACTGCCAGAATTAAAACCAAAGTTTTTAAAGTTCCTTCTTTGGCTTTGCCTTCAAGTCTGTGTGTAGTTTGTATTAGCCCCGGGCCACTTTTTATGTTGTGCAAACACGCTTTCAAAGACCAGCTGGCGAGACTTAAGTTACAGTTAGATTCAACCCTCTGTGTCTCACCAAGTCTGTAATGAGATAACGAATCTTAGATGTCTCCACATAAACTGTAATCGGTTCTATATTATTCTTAGTTATATGTTTAACATTAAAGTAAAATGACAAGCATGTACATATGTCTTGGATCATTTCACCATTTATACTGAAATTTATCATTTGTAGAATCTCCTTCTGTTTTCTAAGCAGATGTTAGCTTGAGATTGCATCCTTTTTTAGCCACAGAGCTTCTTCTTCATTTTCTGACTGTTGCTCCCTCTGTGTTCTTCGACTCTTTGTGATAGAGACTCTCTAAAGCCTTAATGCCATCAACAGAGCTCCCTCGAGGCACAAGGAGCTCTAAAGTCTGCATCACTTGTCCAAACATCTTCTAACCCATCTTTGGTGTTTAGGCAACATCTCACCCTCATCCTGCTCAAATCTGCTTAACCCTTTGAATGGAAGAAGATGGTGTGGGTCACTTGCTGTATCACAGCTGTGCCACCGCCTCTGGTACTTCCATAAGTATATCTAGATGAAAGGTGGCCTCAACTGTGGTCCAATAAACTCCACTTGACTGCTTCTCTTCCTTTTTTCTCCTGTTCCGAAGCCTGCCCTCCATTCCAAAGGCCAGCCGTATCCTCTTACCTCAGGCGATGCTGGGCTGAGAGCCTGGGACATGTTAGCCAGCTGCCAAATGAAAGGGGATAAATCACGCAAATGAAAACAAATAGAGCCAGGTCTGCTTAGCTTTAATTAAAGCGGGTCCCTCCCCACTTACTCTGAAAACTCTGCTGTGTTTTACATACTTGACAATGCCCCCGAAAACCTGCATTTGTACTTGAAATCTTTGCAACACTTATGACTGCACAGGAGCAAAGTGTGAATTTCAGGAGTGATTTCATTTTTCTTTTTAACTGTCTTCAAATATTCTGTTCATGTTCAGCTCTGTAGACCTGCCCCTGTATATAATCTAGATACTAAAACCCCATTTTCATCTGTGCTGATGGAATTTCACATTTATGACATTTCAAAATGTGTTTTTGGACTAATTATTTTCTATTTTTTTCTCTCTTGTTCTTTCTTTCATATTTTCCTGTGTCTGGTGATTCTTCTGCATAAAAAGGTAAGAATCCTAAAATAAAATGCTTATAAATTATTATTCTGTATAGTTAAAATTATTGGGAACAATTCAGACTTCATGCACATGATTTAAACATTCATTAAGTTATTGCTTTGATGTTTGAACTCAATAAGTGGACACAGACTAAAGCCCATTACTGGCTACTTTAGTTGGTGACTAGTTAGCGAACGGCATTTGCTAGTGTGTCTCCAAAATGTCTCAAAACATTTGCAGGGGTTCTCAATTTAGTTACATGAATTGCAAAGGTTTGCCGTCTTGTGTGAATTTCGAACAACCTGTCTCAAACCTTTCTCAATTTAGTTTCTGCAATTCTGGAGGACAATAGCTAGATTTTGACATATGCACAGGAGCTCTATTTAAGAAAGAAAACATCCAAGACTTCAGCCCCAAATGTCACAATCTACAAACTATATTAATAGTAAATACTTACTAAACTTGTACCTAATAAAAAACTGCTTCAAATCTGACCATCTTTATTTTTAAAAATGTACTCCAGTAGATTAAATCATAAAAGTGAGGAAGACTGTGAAAGTGGGTAAAAAGTGGGCAAAGATAGGTACAATGTGGGCAGAGGTGGGCAATAAAGTAAAATGCACGGCCTGTAATACAGTTTTGCAAGTTGTGCACACAAAAATAAACCATGGTTTTCGAAAATTGGCTGTGTAAAACACGGCTGGACAGCTCTCTGGTCCTTTGCTTACAAACCCTCAGAATTTAGTGAAACTTTAATAGAAATTTTGTCTATTTTCTTGCTATTTTTTTCACAATTTTAAGTGACAAACTAGTCGCCAACTAGTCTCCAGTAGTCACAGCCCGGTGAGATACTACCTTAAATTATTGTCCAGAGGGTATTAGACTATTTGAAGCTACTCCCTGCCTAGCATGCGTCACTCTGCATCACTCAGACTTCTTTATTTTTTTTGTATAATGTAATGTAGCTCCTTTTTGAATTTGTGTGAACTGAAATTTCTGTTTGTATGTAATCATTGAGATGTTGTTTAAGTGTGTGTGTGTGTGTGCATGTTTACTCCATCCTACATCAAATGCAACCTTTGGAGGTGGAAGACATCAAGGATTCTTTTTTCCCTGATTTGCATTTTCACCCAGGCTGAATGACTCATAAATGAGGCTATACGGTTCTTGTGATATGAGAATAAAACAGTGGATTAGAAACACCTCAGGCTGATAGATGTTTGTTCGCAGCATTCTTCTCTTTTGCTCCATTGGCTGTCTGAAAGAAAGTGATTCTTCGTAACCCTCCTCATCAGAGGCCTCAGACGTTCCCCTCTGGTTCATTGTAAAGCCAGGCTAGTGCGTCCGTTGTCATGCAGAGAAAGGCATAAGTCGTCTCCAGCAACAATGATTTCTGCTCTGCCAGAATGCATTTGTGAGCTGCTGCGCAGGAAAACAGGAAGGCTCACTGACCCATGGTCCACTTTAATTAGCATTTGCCACCGACACCTGCTCACACCAGACACTCGCAGCTCTAGTGTAAGCATGTGTGCAAATGTGTGTTTTGTTTTTTTTTTGTCGTTTTGCTGGTATTACTGCACATCGCTATTAAATATTAAAATGTAAAACTGGGAGTGTGCTGGAGCAGACCTCTGGTTCCCCTTTCTCATCAAAAATAAAAGGACAACAAAGTATTTTGAAGTTGGAAAAAGAAGCTAGGAGATATGGGGATTTTACAACAACCAGGGTGTGTAAAGCATGTGTGTTTGGAAAGAGGAGAGTATGAGCAAAACACAAGCAAATTGAATTATTAAAACAAAAGAATAAAGTAATAATTAATGCACGAGCTTTGTGGAAAAATAAAAATAAGGCTTTGTGCTGTTTGTGCTCGGGCTATAACATTTCTAACACCTGCATGCAGACCAGGTCAGTTTTAACCTGAAGCTCTGAGAAGAAAAGACAGATAGGGTGTTGTGAAACCAGGGTCAAAGGTCAGAAAGTGGAGCCACCCAGCTCGTAATGACTTTAACCTCTGACTCCTAGCCATGTCATGAGTCATCTCTTAATGTAGCGTGAGTGACAGCCTGGCAGCTTTTAACATTCTTACGTCTGTGCAGAGAGACAAAAAACAGATTTATGTAAATTTAAAATCCAGATTACAGCAATAAAACTGCAGTTGGCTGTTTAATACATCATCAATGAAATATACTCGTGGCTTTGTAGTTTTAGATTTTCTCACTGTCTTGTGATTTCATATGCGTTGTCACTGTGAAGCAAAAAACTGAAAGTTTATTACCAAGAACCCCCCTGCTGTAAGATAGCATTTGTGCTGCACTTGGAGCCAGCAGTCCCAGCTTTCTGTCTAAATCGAACAGAGGACTTGAAACATGACTAATTGGTATCTATTTGTTTGTTAATGTTCCTCTTGTTTGGTACTGTTGGGAACAGATGTGCCTGATGAGCTTAGTGAAGTGGCAGAGATATGCAGTGGGACGAGCCTAATCAGCAGCGCAATTAGAAGTTTGGGAGTGCGTCGTCTGCATGAGCTGAGAAGAAAAATGGGTTTTGTTTGTTGTCTTTCCATTTGCTGTACATGCTGCATCTACAGCATGTGTCAGCCACAGCGTTGGACATGTCAAACTTTTAGTAAGAAACAGATGGAGCCATAAACTGTTTGCCTGTGTGATCAGGAAAACTGCAAGAATCTGCCTGAAAGCATGGCCACCTTTTATAGTACATAGACAGAGAAGAAAGAGGAGGAGCTGTCCGTTGAGATATGACATTAAAATAAAGATGAATCTGTTGTTAAGTGATGAAGGGAGGGGACATTCTTTCTGACCTCTTACCTGACCCTGTGTGGTGGTGAAAATGTGTGTGAAGGCAGTGACTTCAGAAGGAAGTGGACTTCAAGATCTGTGAACATTAATTGTGTCAGGTACTGCTGAGGATGCTCTAACCATGTGGTATAGTGTTTCATTCAGAAAACATGTATACTGTATATGATACCAAAAGGTTAGAAACACCCACCCAGTTGGCAAACACAGAACTTGGTTTATTCATGCATTTACCTACAGTATTGAAGCATTTTTTCTTGCCTGATGGTTGTCACAGAATCCTCATCCTGTCTTTGTTTTTATATAAAACATCAGCATTTTTTTTTATCAGTATTTGGTTGCATGAACCACTGACTCAGTAGTTATATGTGCAAGCTTTACAAATGAAATAAAGCCAGGAACATCTGCTAAAGGATGGTTTCTTGCTCTTTTCTTCTTTTTTTGTTCCACTTTTAATCTTTAAGGGGTTCCTTTGTTCCACTTTTTAATATTACCCACAAGATTTGAACATGAGTTTTTACTTGACCTAACATTGCACCAAAGTCACCTTAGACTAATTTACTTGTTAATTCAGAACTTAAGGTTATTTAAGGGTTTTAATTTTCATAGATCGAAAAGTAGTAACTTTTTTTAAGCCATTTCCTAATTAGATGGGTTGTGGTTTGTTTCCTGTATGCAGAGCAGTCTCTTCTGCTCCAAACAACATTTACAATATTGATAATAAAGTTTCACTTTTGCCCTGATAAATGGACATTTTTGTGGGTTAAGTAAATGTATTTAATAAGGAAGTTGTACCATAACTCCTTAAATTGTCACACTAATGCTTTCATTTTATTCCCTGAGTGGAATCACACATCATTATACATCTTTATCTTATTTTTACTCTTAGTCTTACTCTTTAAATACTGTCTCCAATACATTTTCCTTTTTTTTCCTCATTTACAGCAGATGTGGTCTTGCTGTTGGAGTGAGTCAGTTCAGGAAAAACCTCTTCCCACCATAGCACATCAAGTTCTTTCTCTTTCTTCATACATTTTAAAAATGATTTTACTTTGCAGCTTTTGACATCATGCTTTGGATGGATACTGAGATTTCGCTAGATCTTGAAGACATTACAAATGACTTTACATTCAAATTACAATATTCATAAAAAAACAAAAAAACAGCCATGCCCTAAAGACATCATTACGTTGGGATATTTAGGTGGAGTGGCATTATTAACACGTTATGAGAAGTGCATTCTTTTCTTTTACCCCCTGGCTATTTGTCATGTTTGTGCCCATTTATGAAAAGAGCAAATCACTTTTTAGTTTCTTTTTGGCTTAACAAATGCTGATTTGCTTTATACTTTTTATGTCTGCCACTTTTTAAAAATTTCAGTACTATGAGGAAAAACACTCAGGATATAGTATATGTGAATTTGTCGTTTTCTGAGAAATGAGGATTTTCTGGATTTGAAAAGGAATTTAAACTTTTACATTCTACTTTAAGTGTGAATGTCTGCCATGTCAGCTTCCAATAAAAGACTAAGGAACTATTAATGTTATATGGGTAAGAACTGTTAACAGCAATGTCTTTTTATGTGTGGTAAATTTGGCACAATGTGCGCAACATGTGCATTTAGCTTTAAGTTTGACACCTCGGTACAGACGTCTACAGGCATAAAGTTAGACTTTTCATTTGCAAACAGTGTGCATTTCTTTCTCCTCCTTGATTAGGATTGTGGGAAATCCAAAACTAAACTTCATCAGTGCCCACATCCAGATTAATTTGGCAAAACACAAATCTCCACAGGCTGTCTGCAAAAGCTACATATTTAAGCTTTATTTTTACTGCACGTCATTTTACTTTCGTGCTCTGATTGCAAGGTGGACGTCTTGCAATACTATAGGTGAACATATTCAGTATGTGTCTTGCATATTATGCATTTTTCTCTACATACAAATCACTGTATTCATACAGATGTGTGCACACATTTGCCCAATTGCAAAGTGTAGAAACCTCCCTTTGTGCCATGCGATATGCAGAATGTGTCAAGAGCAGAATGAGATAATAGCTTCAGAAGAGGATAATGCAGAGTCATATAAATGTAATGGATCCTCTGTGGATTCAGAGCTCATATATGAAACTACTTGTCCTATATTCTTTTTAATATGGTGCTGCTGATGCGATGCATGGCACATGATGGGCAGCAGCATTTAGAGGAACAGCAGGATTATGACATAACTAAATTAAAAAGATTTGAGTAAAATGTAACTCTGGCTCTTGGAGAGGTGCTGAGCTGCAGCAGTTTCTTTTGTCAGTACATGGAAAAGACAGAAGTTTTATTTTACTTTTTTTGTTTTTTAATGATTTTAGATTATTCCATTGAGTGGAATATGTGATGTAAAATAATTCAGACTGTATCCATCTCTCCAATAAGAGTAGTCTATTAATCAGAGTACATATCCTTCACTTCTGCAGTTATGAACACACTGGAGGACAAGCAGATATAACGCTATGCCTCTGGTAATCTCAGTTTTTTTTGGCTTTACGTTTTAAGGAAAAGGCTGTGGTTTATATATGTTCTCAGTGATTATAGCAGGAAAAAGTTATGATAATGTTTAGTGTAGTCAGGGACAGTGGCGCTCGCATGACCAGATACGCCATAAATCATTCTGTCAAGGATGGAGGGAGGCTGGGGATGAATGGGGTGAGGGGTGGTGGGTGCTTTTGAAGGGGGATTTGTGTGTTGGGGGGGGGGGGGCAATGACCGTTTGGCAAGGTGATGTGAGACAAAACTACTAGCCTGTGGAGAAGTCCCCCACCCAACCCCCACTTGCCCTTCTTAGATAAACCAATATCACACCATCGCTCCCTCTGAAGCAACCACTGTCTTTCTCTCTGTCACATTCGTCTCTCATTGGCTGTGTTTTCATCCCTTCTATTAAAAGGTTCTGCGTTACCCCGGGTGTCTAACTCCCGGACATGTCTGCCACTCACATTGCTGACTGGTGAGCTTCACATGTTACACAGGCAGAGGGATATATTGGGTTTTAAAATGTGGTGGGCACACTATATATGCATGGTAAACTGAGTAGATTTTAAAGACAATTACCTCAATTTAAAAGTTGGAAACATGGTGAAATATAGCAGGCCAGGGCTTGTCAACTTCATTTGCAAGTGGGCCATAGAAAATAAAGGCTTTAAGGGCTGCAGGCAATAATTTGTAAAACTTTTGTGAACCACAACTTCATCAAGGGCAGCAAGCATTCAGTCTCTTACAGTTGTAGGCTCAGAAAAAGATTCCTTTTGTTTGCTTTATGTCCAAACTACTCACTGGGATTAAATGATGGCTCTCTTCTCCGGTGCAAAAGCAGCCAGTGGCCACTTGACTCCATTGAAAAAGATGTGAGCAGTCCCTGTACTTTTCCTCTCCATTTTGCTCCATTTCTCTCATTCTGAAAATCACGATTAACCTCAAATAACCTGTGGATGAATAGAGAAACAGTAAAACAAACTGCTAAAGAGGCAGCCAGGTGAATGAGAGAGGTTGCACAGAGAGTGGTGTGCTAAGATAAATGGGACACAGTACCTGGAACTGGGTGCAGTCTAAAGCTAAATTGCACAAACCAACCGAAAATCAATGGCATATTTACAGCTGTAATTACACGTGCAGTACAAACTGTTTTTATTTTGACTGAAACCTAGCTTAACAAGGCGTCTAACTCAATATTCCAGCTGATAGGCCTACAGACGGAGAAGTAGAAGCTCTGTTGAGAAAATCTGAATGTCTTGAATCTGTGGCACATCTGTAACGCTCAGCAGTGGGACAATGATGAAAGTGGTGAAGAGGTGATGAATGTGTTACTTCTGTCTCAACTTGTACATAACGGCAGCAATAGTCCAGTACAGCAGAACCAAAGAGCATGAGTGCAGGCTGATGTAATGACATCACACACCCAGAAGCCACACAGATCTGCTCAAAGCAGCAACTCCCTTCATTACATAGGCTTCATGAGATCTAAAATGCTGTTTAATACCTCATATTGCACCATCAAATCAAAAACAACCAGAATTCATTCAGGCAGCAAGACTGCTTATTTCCCAATAACCTGGACAAGAAAAACAGTTTCATTTCTACATATATTCACGATCTACAATTATAACTTCTTGTTACTTGTTTGTTAAAAGAAACCATACATTCAAAATCAGTTGTCTTGCAGACTAAATAAGATAAACTGTAAGGGGTTTTAGATTTTTATGTTAACTTGAAGGACAAATCAGCTGATCATCAATGTGTGAAAAAAAGTTTTATTCACCGTTAATTCCAGTGTACACAGAATTTAGGATTTCAACCTACCTTTTCAATGCACTACATCAAAATATGTTTAAAAATTATTAATGAAAAAATGACTGCAGAGAAGTAGTGCGAGCCGAGCAGAAAAGTCAGACCTATCAAGCCAACTCCTGGGATTATTAAAGTGATGAAGATTAATTACTCTGGGGATCATGATTGTTTCCAGTTTTCAGGCCAGACCTTTCAGTAGCTGATATCTCAGGCTGGATTGTATATTAAAATCACCACCTGCACATTTAAAGATTGTTTTATTGATTATCTCTGTGCCTAAATATAGATTTACGGTTGTAACATCCAAACTAACAAACATCTCAGTTTTTGTACATAGTAAGTCACGGTCCTGTACAACTCTTGCAACTTACTTGCAGCTGTTTACCGTCTAAATGTTTTTGTGTGTGTGTTGTTGTTGTTTTAAGTGACTACTGACTAATATGATTTGACAATAAATGTCACTGCAACAGCTCTTCATCAAAGCCGCCGAGGGAAATTCTTTCATCTTGTAAATTCAGTTCAAGGATTACATGCTCTATAAGAGGATGAGAGGTATGCACATGCCAGTGATTCATAAAACCATTTCAAAACCAATTAGATCAACTCCAAAAAACACATGGACATCAGGCTAAAAACAAGACTGTAAAGTACTCCTCATGAAGGGCTGTCATGTGAATGCATCCACTGACAACTGGAAACAATAAAAATATTTTTTATAGTATGTCTTTCTTGATCTTATTTTCAACATCAAGTGCACTGCATGTTGCGCACTGAATAAAAAGTGATTTGTGAAATCCACAAATAAACTGGAAAATGGATCGGACATTTAACAATCACAAGGGTTATTTATAATTACTATTATCACTAAAATTTGGAAAACTTCTGTTTTTCTCCCCCTTTAAGTGAACTCCCCAATGTCACTTATGCACATTAGAATAAATAAATAGTGCTCCTGGGTTGAAAAAAAAACATTTATAGTCTGCATGGGCATTAGTTTGCGCTCTATTGCATGACTTGAAGGTCTTGCATTTCAGAGTGTGTAGCAGTGACATCAGTGGCTCATCATAGGCAGGATCCCTGCAGAGTTTTATCAGCACACCAGCCAGACACACCGATATCTGATATGATTGTCATGTCTAATTTAACCTCTGAGCCGAACCGGAGTCATATAATCAAAGATCTCAAAAATCTTTTCCAATAAAGCTATCATTATAGTATTTATTACATTTTGATAAATTATTTTTTTCTGTTTGTCTTTGTTTTTTTTCTTCCCTCTCTGTTTGACTGGAGAGGCTTGTGTTTTGTGTGTGTGTTTTAAACACCTGCTTTGAAAAACAGATCAGTCGTGTGGAAAAGCCCAGCAGAAGCCTTCAAGGGCTGCGGATCACAGGCGTAGTCAAATATTTGGGTGTGGAGCATCTGGGAGGTGCACAGAAGAAATCTTTTCATCCCCAGGCCCCTGATGAGGATCTATGCAGCTGTCAGGATGCATCTTAGGGTTTTGGGCATAAAGTCCTGGCAGGTGACAGGGAGAGATGTATACACCCAAAGAAGCTGATTAGTGATTACAACATGTAGGGTCAAACTTTAAACTACTGTTAGGTTTATAAAATGACAAAATTATAAGACTGTTCTATAATAAGTTATTCTTATATGCAGCTTTACTCTGCATTGGCAAAGATTTCTGTCTCCTATTACTAATCTACAATTGGGAATAACTGAAGATTGTCTTTTGGATACAAACAATTGAAATAAATTCCTTGTAGAGCATCTGGGATGTAAAGACACTGGCCTAATTATAAAAACTTACATTTTTAATGTGTGCATCAATTTTACATTAGTACCAATACATTTTAAATCCAAGTCCACTTTCATATGTTTCAAAAGCTAAGATGTGCGCAATCATTACTCGGCTACAGTATCTGGGGTTCGCTGGAGCACTCTTTTTTTTTTTTTTACAAGAAAGAAGACGGCAGCTTTGAAATGCCCACCTGAGGGTATGGTAGCTGATTTTGTCTCTCTAAAGTCTTGAGAGGTAAGAATGAAAGTGCTTCAGTTTTCATTACGATGCCATGGAGTGTGCTTGCCTTTAGTGCAGGCAAGTTAAAGGCAATGCAGATGGAAGGCACAATCGCTAAGAGCTAAATCTTGCACTGCAGAGGAATAACACAAGATCACAAAGTTTAAACCATCACTTTTATCTTCTTTTAACCCAATTGCCCATGTGTGAATTTAACAAGTTCAGAAATGTCTTTTTCTGTATTGAATTAGGAAGCTGTAGATTAGCGTTGAGCTTCAGGCAGTATCTAAATACAGATAGTTAGACTCAATATGCTGAGCAATAGATTGTAAATGGTCCACACTTATGTAGTGCTTTTTTAATCTCATCCAAGTTCTGCAAAGTGCTTTACAATGTTTCTTAAACACCCATTGACACACACACTAATACAGCTCTTTCTGGTATATACTTGGATTCTTTTTCTATATATGCAGCATTTTTCATTCACTGATGAGCATATCAAAGGCAGCATGGGGACAATGTCTTGCCCAGTGACAGTTCTGCATGCTGCAGGTTTGGAAACTGAACCTCCAGTCTTCCAATCGGATGAGGACCACCCTACCACTGGGCTGAAGCTGCTCAATGTTTTTAAATGCAATTTCAATGTTGAGTTCACACAAAGCTCTTGTTTGTCCCTGAATATATTTAGTTTAATTTAGTCCGCAATAAGCCCAAGCAGTTTAGTCCTTATGAATTATTTTAACACTCCCGTGGCCTTCAGGTCAAATTGACCCGATGTTACAAGGGCTTCTCTACCTCTCTTCATCTCTCTCTTTTGAGGGCTTCAGGAGGGTTAAATAACACACAAAATCTGTACGAAACAAAGAAGTCCGTAAATACTACAGAAATCACAGATGACCATCCAGGATTTCAACACTGAAAAAGGTTGATTTGTGGTCATTTGTTTTCTATGACCTAAAACCTGAAACTTTGGTTAACCTAAAGATACATTATTTTTATATTTTTGTAACATGTTGGCACGTAAAAACGCAAAAGATGACGTAGTTTCATTTAACCTGTCAGAAACAAACTATACATGTTGTATACAGCGTTATGTCTCAGAAACTGGCTTTGAGACAGAAAGGACGGAGTTGAGTTTGTATTTGCAAAAAATATGTCAGTCTTTTCTCACAAATTACAGTTTCTGATTTAAACTGAGCCACAAATAGTTTATGTTCTTGTAGTGTCGTTGTGCCAATCTGATTGTGTGACCGGTTATCTCACAGAAATGTGAGTAGCATTTGCAGTGCAGAGATCTCAAGTTCCATCCCCCACATGGACAGTATTTTAATTAATTTATTTTTATCCTTTATCAGTGGAGATGGCAGATGTTGTTTAAACACTTGTTCAACCCTAAAAAGCTCAGTAGTAAGGTGCAGGTAGTGTTCTTTGTTGACCTTAGATTCATGTTGATGTATAAGGAAATTTGTATAGGAGCAAAGATAATTAAGACCAATAAAAATTACACCAGGAAGAGCTTGAAGAAATGGCCATCACCAAGTTGAATCGGCTACAGCTAATTTGCATTAATCACTTTTTTTTTTTTTTTTTTACATCTCCTTGAACTTCAAACAGAGCTTTAACTAATCAGGGATTGCTGAAATGTTGTTATAAGAATATTATTTGTTCAAAGATGATCAGTAGCTGGTATTAAAGCAACAATCCCTTGAAAGATCTCAACCTTTAATTGGTAGTGAAGACTAGTTGCTTCCTATCATGGCTAATATTTTCAATATCAACCATGGGGAGTGTCAGAGCAATGCACAGCATGCGATGAAAAGAGTACGGCTCCAGTTTCTGGACTGTGGAGCTATCACTATCTGTGCCTGTTTATCTGCATATCCCTGTGGATGTCAGGGAACGTGGCTGAGCTCTGCTCAGACTCTGCTCCGTCCTTGAAAGCGGGTGTGCACAGCAGAGAGGTTGAGAGTCAGAAAGATGCCCTCAGCTCACCACAGATCATTAATGCATGAGGTAGATGGAGACGGGCAGTATCCTGTTCCACTGGAGAAAAGGTCATAGCCAGTGGAGACTGCAAGGAAAGACAACATGAGTTTTGATTGCAGAGCGTTGCAAGTGGTAGAATATATAGGAATATGAAGAGAAAGATAAAAAAAGTAAACTGAGGAGACGTTTTAGAGTGTGTTGCTGCTATAATTTTGCTGTGTGTGTATAGATGACTTTTTGTACAAGTGTGTATTTCTGGGTGAGTGCATTCATGTTTCAGCCTTTGACATAAACACTGAAGACTGCAGGGTATATGTCTTACTCCTTGAATCAATGAGTCTAATCACGTGGACTGCATTAGGAAACATATTGACTGTATTCTAAAGAAGTCCTCTCTTGGAGCTCTTTACATAGTGGTCAATAGAAACTGTTCTAAACAGAACCCAGTCTGTAGATGTACCTCAACTCCACTATGTAACTTCAAACCAGTTATTAGTAGTTTTATCCTTGTCTTTATGCAAATTTAGCAAAAACAAACAAGATAAAACATTCTTTCTGAGGTAATGCTGTACATTATGGTGAACTCTGATGATAAAGCACAGACAAAGATGAGTCTCACAGGAAATGCCACAGACACACAGGGAGACTGTACTTAAAAGCACTCTTTATTGGCAAAACAATAAAAGAGAGACCCGGTCAAATATTTTTGCTGAAGAGATTTTTTGGCATGTGCTCAATAAACCGATATGCTTCTTCTTACTATGATAAAAATGTATACATGCTTCAACTGCCTTTAATAATGCAATTAAAATCCTTTTTGCAAATTATCTAAATGTTTCTTTTTTTCTTTTTTTTTGTATTATTATTAAAACCGACGCATCAGATGCACAATCTTTAAGCTAACACACAGGCATTATGCTATTTGTGGTATGTCTGCATGATTTTTTTACAAAATTTCCTCTTCAACCATTGTGGAAAACAAGATTCCCAGCAAGCCCCCATGTCTGTTAAATTGATTGCCCCTTTAATGCTAAAATAATGCAATCCCTGTTAGGACTTTCTGTGCAAGTTACCACCTCTTCACTTCCATTTACAGTGACAGTGACGGACCATTTTCTGATTGTAAGCAGCTCTACAAAATACACGCAATATCCATTTCTAATTTTTTCCCAATATCTCCCTCCATCTCATTTAATTTAGCAGAGATGAGCTTTTGAAAGCAGTGGTAGAGATTCGTTTTGCGAGTGTGCACATTCCATATGAAACATTGGAATTTGCTCTGTTCAAGCGTGGCTGCGTAAATGGTTGTTGTGGCTGAGAGGTCGACATGTTGTGGCTGTCTTTGCCTTTTCCTCTGCAGGCGGTCTCTGCATGTCAATGTATGTGTGTGTGTATGGGGAGGGGTCATCACTTGCTTTTGGTTTCTGCATGGCAGAGGCAAAGGTGGGGAGGGAAGAAAGGGTGGTGCACACTTGCTCCTCATTGCCCCTCCATTATATGTGGTTGACCTATTTTAACATTGAGCAGCGCAGAGGTGGGAGGGGGTATGGGGCAAAAATCACAGGCTTGACAGAAGTCCCCCGGTGAGTGGAGCTGGGTGTGTGATTGCCTAATGGAGTCACTCCCGGTATACTCACACAAAACAAACATGCACCTACTCTGTGCCCTTCTTCCTGGGAAGGATCTTCTCCTCTTAACACATCCATTAACAGCTGTGGGGTCTGTACATGTTTGTGTGTGTGCAACAGTGCGTGCAAAATCCAGGTGATGGACTGATAGTCAATAAGAAAATGTTGAGTGTGTACTCGTATTTCTTGTGCTTTGACACCAATTTTGTGTTATTTTTTCGGAATATTGGTGTAAAATAGAATAAATCATTTATTCTCCAGCCAAGTTAGACTGCAAAACCTTAAAAAAATGATCAACTATGTTAAGAGATAAAGGCCACAACAAATGATTGACTGTACTTTTTTTTACTCATAGACTACTGAATCCACTGGTTGTTGGTGAAAATTTTTTCTTTTTATAAATATTTCTTTGAGTTTTTTTTTTTTTACGTTAGTAGGCAGGGCTTGAAAATAGACTGAAAATAAACTACTATATAATTTAAAAAGTAAGGAAAGCTGCTGCTGCTTTGCACCTTGTACATAAGTCCAAGGAAAGAGTAGTATTACTTTTTTAGTTTGTTATCTGGCTTATTGTCTGAAACTAAGGTTACATTACTGTTTTTGAGTTATCAGCATTTCACATATAAATTTTATATTGATGAGAATTGGTGAAGTAACTGGTCATTGGCTGAATGATCAGAGCAAGTAAAACAAGAAGTCATCAGTTACAAGTAAGAGTTTTTATGTTTTTATATAAATTCACTGTAGTTTAAATATAAAATTTACTAAAATATAAAACGTAAAAGCAAAAATTGACTAAACAAAATGTATGTTGGTATCATTAGACTACTAGTCATGCATTAAATTAAAACCAGGAGTTCACTGTTTAAAGGAGCTCATTTTTTGTACCTTATTAAAAAGTTTTTTTTTCTTTTAATTAGTTTACTAATTATTATTTTGTTTTGTAAAAAATTAAAATCATCATCTGTCATGATATTGTTGACTTGCAATCTCTCTGCAAGAAACATAAAAAATTTGTATCTGATGCTCTGATTCCTTTTTTTTTGTTTTTTTTGTTTTTTTAAATCATTTGGCATGTTAACATGTGTTTTGGCACTATTGTGAAAACGTTTTAAACACCTCTAAAAAATAGTCAATCTCCAAGGAAAACTATTGAAAAATCATCAGAAAGTATGAAGAAAAGGTGCTCAGGACCACTTTAAAGGATTACAAGAAAGTCTGGCTGTTTGGAAGCAAAATACAAAGAAATCAAAGATGACTTGAGCTTTTTGCACAGTATGATATTCTCGTGTTTAGCAGTGTTTGTGAAAAAACAACACTGCTAAACACACTACCACATTCATACAAGATAGGAGCAACTGATCACTGAAGTTGCCTATAGTTATATGTATACTGTGTAACATTAATATTGCATCAGTGTTGCATATTTGTAGATACTGTATGTTTTTATTTCTCTGCACACTGAACAAAATTACAATAAAGGAACTGATCTTTTATTTGGTTTAACCCAGTACAGAATATATCAACCCAAAGAGGGATTTGCATGTAAATGTGTGACTGTAAACTTCTTTCTTTGGGTCCAAAGTCAGTACAAAGAGCCTTGGTACACCTCCAAACAACAAAGCCACCACCCAACTCAAATTGCACATGCACATAATGTAGCCTGTGTGCAGAAACCAGCACACTGCAATTTACCTAGAATGCTTACAAAGCCTTTTTCCTTTTAGCCATAATCCCAGCAAGAATCCTGGCTACCATTAAATGAGCATGCTGGAAGAGCCAGTGTTGGGATGAAAATACAAGGGGAAAAAAAATACACATCAGCTGCTGTGCGGGAGCCAAATAAGCTGCAATTACTTCTGTGTTCTTGCACAGATCTTTCCTTTTAATTCACTTGAGCATATTTTAAATAGAAGATATAATATGTGGTGTTGATAATGTACTTGAAAGCACTTAACCTATATGAAAAAGAAAATAAAACTGTTCCGTTTGCAAAGATGCAAGTCTAATGAGATGAATGTTTATGATTATGAATGCGAGCTGAATATCAAGTGTCCTCTGAAATGCAGATAAGTGAACTAGCTGCATTAATTATTGTTTTAATTCAGGGAGAATGTGAATGCAGCTACATGAGCTGAAGTTACTTTGAAGGATAGGGCCAGTCAGAAATTTTGGTGATAAAAAATTAATATTTAGGTGTGTTTAAACTTTTTTCCTGGAACTTAATACTGTCAAGTATGGTGGAAAAGGAGGCGAACCCAGAACGCAGACTCATATGTAGTTTAAAGAAAACTAATTCATTAAAATAAAAGAGATCG
>JAOXNZ010000038.1:16129282-16153368 GCA_028566095.1 Kryptolebias brasiliensis
ACAAATAATATATTTGCCCTTGAATCAGATTCTATGAACTTTTGTCAAAGAAAAAGCCCCTCTAGTTATTACTTTTTTTTTAAATTTCAACCAGAAATTGCTTTCAATTCAAAACTCTTCCTCTCAGCTTTTATAACTCAGAAATTTGTGGAATTGAAGCATATATTATTACCTGAAAACATGCTCTTAAGTTGAAGGACAACGGCTCTCACAGAAGGCTTATTTAATCTTTTTTTGCCTCGAACAACAAAAATGAACCCTAAAATGACTATAAATATTGTTTAGTGCCTTCAGGTCGAGCCTAACCTTGTATTGTGCTACAGCATGATTTAGTTTCTTTTTATAGAACAGTTGAAACTAAACAGAAAAATGTCTGCATTTAAATTTATTGTCTTCTAATTTAATAGCTATTGAACTGAACAAAAACAAACGATGATAATTAAAATCCCTCTTGTCTGATTTTAAGAGATGTTTCTTCTTCATAAATATTAAAAAGTGAATCAGGGGTTGTCTAAAACAATTTACTTTGGTTTTATGCAGACTGCATTATTTCTGTTGATGACATTTTATAGAGAACAGGCATGTCCTTTCCCAGATTAAGATTATGAGAAGGGACCTTTTCTTTTTTCATGGACAAAGTTAGGGATGACGGGAAAATAAAATTTTAAACCTCTTTATTTTTAGGTTTACTGTAAAATAAACAGTCTGGTTAATCCTCCCCATGAACACAGGACTGTGCACAAGTATCTTTTTACATCATGAAGGTGCCACATATTTATTTTTAATTGAAAAAAAAAAAACAAGAACAAAGAAACTGAAATGCAGATTTATTTTCTTGGGGGGGGATTTCTGTGGTTAATGTAGTTATTCACAAATACAGTGAATGTCTCGTTAATAGTGTAACAGTGAGATATTTTACATAGAAGGATATTATATTAAAGGAGTTTGCAGGATTGATTGTAGCTTTAATGAGTCAGAGTCTAAAGTTGAAAAATAGTGCTATAAATCCCCATCAGTTCTCTCCTCTCCTTTCCGAGCCCAACCCAGAGTCACTAGAACAAACGTAATGGGAACAGATGTCCACTTGACAAAACTGCAGTCATGCCACATCTAATGATTGATTTTGTGAGACGGTGACGTAGGCTGTTAATTTTGTGGGTCAGCGTCAGCATTGCTTTACTAGAACTGCAAGCAGTGAATAGTAAAAGGTGTTCCTTGTAACCAGTTTTTAGCTTTTGTTATTTTCTTAAGTATATAACTTAACTGTTAACTGCTGCTCTTTGAGGAAAAATAGCAACTAGTCAAAAGTAAAGCATTATGAGTTGGAACAAAGTGGAAGAAATGTGGAAAGGTCGGTGTGCGACGAGTCTCGAGCCAGGAATATCTTTCATGGAAATCTGTAGTCTTACTTTACATCTGGGACATGGCTGCATGGAAATTTCCAACAGTGTCAATCTCACCTTGAGTGAGTTAATAATTGTGTATTTAACGAACATGTGTACTCCTTCAAACAGCCAACAGGGTGTAGTCCTTAAAGATAATGATGCACATGTCAAAAGTTGATTGTTTAAATGTTAGCATGAGACAAGATGCCAACAACAAATTTATTACAAAGAAGACAAACGGTGGAAAAATTATTAAAAAATAAGCCTGAATGGGGGGGTGGAGGAAAGAGGCAAATTCAGTACAGAATGTCAGTTTTATTGCTTACTTTTACTTAAAGCAGCTCTTTTATTTAAGTAGCAGAGTAGAGGTTGGCCAATTAGGATTTTTTGACGATTGATGTCAATGGCAATTTTTAGAAATCAAGGCAGCTGATAGTGGATTTACAAAGCCACTTTATTTGTTTATGACTGAAAAATGCAATAGTTTAATTTTCATATACATTACAATCTGTTAGTTAGAAAAAATAGGCACTGAATGCTTTTAATTTAGCGATGATGCCGTATGCAGTTCAATACACATTTTTATCTATGCTACAGTTTGTTCAACACTGAGTGCAGTTCTACTGTAACTGTAAAGTTATCCACGTTTTCTCCCTTAAAGTAATTATTTCTGTCTAACAAAATAATAATGTAAGGCTCTGAAAAAAAAATCAAAATCAATGCCCTACCCTTTCCCTGGTAAATATGTCATTGTTCTTTTAAAAGTTAGGATCAAGTTGACTTCCATTGTGGTCAGTGCTGACAAAAGGACATGGTCAAATACAACAACACTAGAGTGGACATAGGTGTGCCTTCCTTTTAGTTGGCTTGGTACACTCAGGTGTTGCCAATGCTGATTATTTAAAAAATTATAAAAATTGGCCGGATTTATTGTCCGAACAATCAATCGGTTTTGCTCTATAGAAGAACAAAAATGCAGAACCAACAACAGTACAAACGTTACAAAACGTTTTGAAAAACAAAATGTTTTACATCTTACTGAGACTAACTCTGAATGCCAACAACATGATGGAACATGTAGACTTGTGTTTGCTTTCTATTGCGACAGCAAAGACACAGAATCCCCACCCTCTATTCCTTTATTTCCCCTCAGTCAGTGTTTTTAGGCAAGTTAGGCTTGTTCACTGTCTATACTGTGACATAGCAAACATCAAAGTCATCACGTAGAAAGCCCTAGGTTATGTCTCAGCAGGGAAATGAGTGCAGAAAAAAGGAGTTATTGTACAGTTTTTGAGACTACTTTGTGGAAAGGGAACCTTTTTTTTTAGATTCTCTTGCTGCATGATGGTGACTGTTTACATTTTGGTCCATTCAGCATTATATACGTCTAAGACTCTGAGAGAGGTTATAAATAATATCGAGAGCTTTATTTGTATTTGCCTTTGGATGGATATACACTACCGTGAAAAAAATTTGGGGAAACTCTCTGGGCAGATAGAAAGGTCGTAATGAAACACACACCAGCTCGATGACACACTTGTTCTCTCACTAGCACTGTTCGACACCAGTTGTCTCTGACCAGGATACAGACTCCTCCCCTTCGAGTCTTACCGGTGATATTAGGGTCTCTGTCGGTCCTGAATGCCAAAAAACCCAAGGGTTCCACCTCACTGGACAAAATGTTTCCATCAAGCCAGGATTCGATGATAGCAAGGACACAAGCATCTCGATACTCATGAAGGAAGCGGGTGTTGGCTGACAACTCATCTGTCTTGGCTCAGAGAGATTGTGCGTTAATCAGCAGGGTTATAAGCAGAGAAAGCTTGTTTCTCAATCTCCTCAGTCGATGGCGAATCCCACCCTTACAGCCACGCTTCCTTTTTAGTCTCTTTCGTGTTGTTGTGATGGAGTCAGGAATCGAGTTCAAAAGCAACCCTGCTTCATCTACTTGTGAATGCCTGCCTGTCTTTTCTACACCTACCTGTCAATAAGATATACTGTCCTGAAGGTTCATACGGATGCACCATGTGTTTTTGCCTGTTCCCTGCAGACCTGAGGAAGACATTTGATCAGGAGCCTCTTGGGAAAGAAGTGTTACTCGAGCAGGAAGTGTTGCTGCAGTGTCGCCCACCTGAAGGCATCCCACCTGCTGAGGTAAGGTTTGAAAGGCTGCAATACTGAGCTACTGCACTATACCTAATAAATAAGTTAGTGTTTGTTTAAAAAGATAAACACTAATGTGGTCATGTTAGCCAGAGGAAAGAAGTCAGTCACGATGACCCATACTAAGCCGAGCTAAAAGCTCTCACCTCAAATCCAGTAAACTGGCTTCTCTGAAAAGAGGTTTATGTGATTTTCATTGACTTTTTGGGGTCAGTTTCTGATTACATGTCACCATCATTTCTGCTGTGATTTTTGTATGGTATTTAATGGACTGCTAAAACACCCAACACCCACAATATTACTCATTCAGCCAATGTATTTAGAAACATAGCAGTTCTATTTTTTGTCTGTTCTGTTATTTTACATGAAAAGCAGCATATTTTGGCTCAGTTCTGAACTGATATATTTTAGAAGCTTTAATAAAACAACACTGAATAAATCTGACACAGTACAGTGCACAGATAATGATATTTTCCACCACTGCATGGGCTGTTAAAGTGCTTTGGGTATTTCCTGACTATCAGCTAGTCATGACAGTTTGGAAAAAAGAAAATTGTAATTATATGCAGAAGGGGAAAAGAATAAGTGTCACTGTGCAACCTTGGCTTAGTTAATATCTCCTTCTTGCCCTTTGTGGGTTAAGGGGGTAGGTAGTGAATTCTGTAAAGACTGATTGAGCTGGAAAAGCTGAGTTAAGTGAGCGGAACTGTGCAGCATTTATCCCTGCTGAAAGTGCTGACAGTTTATATGGACTTTAGGTTGAGAACTTGCTCTCCCTGTACGATCCAGCTTTCAGTCTGTTTCCGTAAGTTCACACTGTGGTTATGATTGGCTTGGTGCAGCATTTGATTCCTCAGCTGGGTTCCAATTATGGCCCATTTAGTATGCTTTCTGTGCTGTGGAATTTAAGACAGGTTAGGTGTTGGAACTGTGTAAATTGTTCCATGCGTCTGTATTCGAATAAAGAAATACTCAGTGTTTTCTGATTATGCATCCCTATGTAATGAACTTCATTATTGTCAAATGCTGAAAGGGAAAGGTGAGCAATAATATTTTTTGCCTGTGTCCATGTCGCTGTGTGTGTGTTCATTTATCTATCTGTTACCAAAATATCTCATGAACTCCTGAATGAACAGTCTTAAAAATAGTCATTGAATGTACATCTGCAACTAATCAATGTTTGAATCAACCTGAGTCAAAATGGCTGCTACAGCTAAGGGACCTTAGCAAACACAAAAATGGCTTTCACTCAGTTTTGCAGATATTGGCCCAAATTTTAGTTTGCTAGTAGCTGAATGTAATCCCCAATACATACTTTGAGCACTAACTAACTGCATAAGGTCTTTGTTTAAAGCTTTGTCATTAACTAGTGGAGTCAACTGTGCCTGTCTGTTAGCAAAATCTCCTATGAACCACTGAATGGATTTTAATGAAACTAACTAAGTCACCTTAGCATATGCAAAAATGGGAAAATTGTTTATATGCTTGACATCACACAGGTTATTTTCAAGGTTTGATCAAAAAGTCTACAACTCTTTCATTTCTCAAAGTAAGAGGATTTTGCTTTAAAACTCTGGCAATAAAAGTGGCAAGCGATTTTTTTTAGGGAACGCTAGGCTTTTAATTTATGTATTATATGTATTCTTAGGCATGGCATTAGCTTCTTTAAATACTCTTACCCCAAAGCTGCACAAAAAGATCCCATTCACATGATATTTTCCCTTTTCTATAACTCAGAGTCAGCTGATTTATTGGGAGACAGGACTAAACTGAATCCTGCTTTTTCATCTGTGTTTGTCAGGCCTTTTCTCACAAAGGCTCGCCAGAGAAAAGCTTCGGAAAAAGCAGATGGGCTAAGACTGTGGTTACATACGAATTTGCAGAAATATGTAGCAGCCGCTGTGGAGGAAAGATCTGTCATATTTCATCCGCTCACGACACAAAAAAATATAGGGAGGATGAAAGAGGCTGAAGGCAGGAGGAGGAGAGCTGGTCTGGTTTTGTCAGGGTTTGATTCAGTGGGTTGTTGTCAGGCCTCCAGTGGGCTGTCAGTTCACTCTGTGGCTCCTTTGCAGGCCTTTTCCTGCTTAGTGAGAGGTTAGAATGTTGGCATGCTGTGGCCGGGCCATAAAAACATGCTCTCACAGCACTTCTCTTTTCAGTTTTGAATGCATGTGATGGACATTGTGCTGTAAATAAAAAGAACGAGCTGATTGTTCATTGTCAGTTGAACTTCATATGTTCTTGTACAAGTGAAAGCTGTGTGTGTACTGTGTGGTTGTGGCTGACCTGCTGGCAGAAATATACTCACCACTGATGAAGTGGAGGGAGAAATCAAAATGTTGGGTTTCCTCTGTTCAAACTAGGTTCGAAAAGCTTCAGGAAGAAAGTTAGACATTTTATCTTGAACATACTGTACTACAGTACTGTGCTATTTTTTTGTTTTTCTTAAAGACATGAAATCAGTCCCTGTTCATCTGCTGTAGATAATATTTACGGCCTGACACTTTATTTGTTCTGTACTTGTCCACTTTTTTCATTTTTTGAAGGACACCCTGCACAATCTACTGTTTTGGTCAGGTCAGCTGCACAGGAAATGAGTGAAAAGGCCAAAGTCAGAATAAAACTTTTGAAAGACCTTCAGAGAACCATAAGAACTATTGATCTGTATCTTGGAACGTCTGTATTTTTTGAAGTAAAATATAATTCAGTTAAAAGCCTATCGTTCCTTGAAGGAATGCATATCACCCGTGAATATACAGGTACTGTTAATTAGTTTTAGTCAAACCTTAAAAATAACATGATGCGCGATCTCGTACTCAGAGTACGTGTTGTGACTCTCAGCTACTAGCGCATCACATTTTAGCCCAATATCTATAAAACTGACTGAGTTATAGCCATTTTTGTGTTGGCTAAGATTAGCTGTGATGACAATCTGGAATTGGATTGATTCCAAAAGTTACTCAGTTGTAGACATACATCCAGTGATTACTTACTTACTTTAATTAAAAACCACGCTGTGGTTCATGAGATATTTCCTCAACAGACAGACAGGGTTGTCTCCAAAAAGTTAATGGCAAACTTAAAAAAAAAAAAGATTTTGTGCAATCTGTTAGTAGCTAATCGTAAGATAGTTAAATGGTTAAAAGCATTGACATTTTTTGACTCCTCAATGCTTTTAAATAAGAAAGACATCCATTTCAAACTATACTAATCCACACAAACAAGAAATCCACATCCTGCCGTGTCAAAAAAAGTCAGTTACAATTAGTTTTGTTACAACAAAGCCCAGCGTTGTTTGATGTAAACCAGTATCAGCCCTCCTCCTCTGGCTTCCCACATTTCAGATGATTTACATCAAAAGATGTCAGCATGGTTAACCAACATAATGACATCTTCTGATTCTATTTAAGTACTTGTGATTCTTTGTTGGGTTTCTGCGAAGGCTGCTGCCCTGCAAAGTCAAGCATTCTGCTGAATCGTCCGGATAGTTTCTGTGATGATGCAGCAAGTTTTCTGAACAAAACACTGGAAACAGTTGCTATCAAACATCTGACAAGTTTTCAAACTCAAGAGTTCAACCTGAGGTACCCTTGTTAACATGTTTGAAAGGCTTTTTTGTGTGGTTGATGCATATATTTACTGGAGTACAGCTAGTCCCCGGACTGTGGATTATACCCACGCCACACTTTAACCCACACTCGCAAAGAAAACAAGCAGCAGGCATTTATTTTGGCTTTCCTTGAGACCATTACCCATGGAACTTTGGCCTTGGAGGGCTGAAACACAGTGAGTGAGGTTTCTGAAATAGCATTAGGTTTCAGTCATCTGAACATATTGTATGATCTGAATAAATTAGACACTCAGCGGGCTTTCCAAGAGTCATTGTTACACGTTTCCATAGCCATGAATATTTGATATATACTTAATCAAGAACAGGGGGAAAACATAACTGCTGAGGCTATTCAAGGAGAACTTTGGCACTGTTTCAGTATTATGTGGGCTTAGTTGGGAGCTGGCTGTAGTTACAGTAAAAAAGGTAAAGACAGGGTGGGGTTGGGTTTCCATCATCTCAGTGTAGCTCTTTCCCCTTTTTCAGTACCACCACAAAGCTCTTTCATCAACCTTCGAAGGACCTCTACACAAGCAAGAGTGGCCTCTTTTCATGCTTAAAAATATGTGTCTGTTCATGAAATGGACAGCTAAAAGAATGTCGCTTTGTTGTTCCTTTTCTTCACTTGTGCCCCGCATCTCCATTTCACAGCACTTGTCTCAGCCCTCGAGACAAAGACAAAAGTTCAGAGGTGACGCAGTGCCATGAGCCGCAAAGCCCGTTTCCATGGAAGCCAGGATTTTAATTCAGGCATCTCCTCAGTCAGCCGGGGTCCTGCCGAGTTATCACGGGTAACAAGTCACTGATGATCAGCAGGGGGAACAGGCCCCGCTGCCATGATTAAGTCCACCGGCTTTACTGAGAAGAAAGACCAAGAAACACAAAGAGCTGTACTTCAAACTTCTTTATCCAGAAAGAAATGAAAAAAAAATCTAATCATATTCACTCTTTAAATAGACTAATACTGGCCTACAGGATAAGCTATTATGGTTTAAATTTTAACATATTTCAATTTCCAATTGCTGTATCTAGTTAACATTCAACTCCCCGGACAAGCGAAAGATAATGAATGGATGGATGGATAGTTAACATCCAACTCCCACTTTTCCTTAAAACTTAACCACATAATTGTCAGTAATTATCACCCACCACCGGAAGGCAGGTGACCATGTTTTTGCCTGTCTATGTTCATTTGTCATATTAGAAATATATCTCATGAGCTAGTGATAAGATTTTAACAAAACAAAAGTTATCATTAGGTTTACATGTACAGTTTAATAACTTTTGGAGTCAACCTGATTCAAGATGGCCACCTTAACTAATCAACTTTGTAAAACACAAAAATGGCTATAAATCAGTTAAATCTTTAGATATTTAGCAAAGGTTTGTTGTGGTTATAACTAAGACTCAACAAAAGCACAGACTCCAAGCGCTAACACATATTGTGAGATCATTGTTTAAAACTTTGGTATTAAGTGTTAGAGTCAACCTTGTTTGTCTGTTAGCAAAATATCCCATTAAATACCAGATCAATTTTAATAAAACTCTTAGAAATTAATCATAGGCTACACATGTACAACTGATTACCTCTTAGAGTCAGTCTAATTCAAAATGACCACTGCATCTAATCAAATTAAGCAAACACATAAATGGCTAAAACTTACTTAGTTTTACAGGTATTGAGCTGAAATCTGATGTGGTAGTAGCTGAGAGTCATCCTCAACACATACTCAGAACACTAATGCATCACACAATATCATGTGAGATTGTACATAACATTATATTTGAGGTTAGCTCTCACTGTCATTTCTTAACCTAATCTTAGTTTAAACTGTCAGGGATATGCCTTTCTTTAAGGAATGCTAGGACTTTAATTACTGATTAATTTAGATTAATATAAAGGTGATCTGAAGGTAAACCAAATCCTGTAGAGTACATTGGGTCACCTTGCCAAAAATAAAAAAAAATAAAAAACAGCGTGCATCTTCCCAGTATGACTGGGGTCCAGTTGAGTTATGAGTGGTGCCAAGAATGTCAAGCGCAACAGCACTTCAGTGCTTGGTGAAACAGCAAGTGCATTTTCATCAAGGTTGCCCGTGGGAGATAATGTGTTCGGGGGGCCAGACAAAATCCCCATGGCAACCGACTAAAAATTGCCCTGCAGGTGCTCACCTGTCAATCACTGCAGGTTTTCTGTGCAAAGCCAGTGATTTCCTGTAATAGCCCACATTTGTGAGCTCTGCTGTTCTCTGTGAGTCACTTTACTTTCCACTGTTGCCTTCAGTGAGTTAGCTTTACCTGGAAAATGTCGTGCCAGGGAAGGTTTTCTGTGCATACAGCGTGTTCTTTCAGACTTCAGATGAGTGAGAGAGAGAGAAGGAGAGAGAGAGAGAGAGAAAAAAAAAGTTTTCCAATAAGTTAGAAATGTACTCTGGAAAATGGCCAATAAAGTACCACATACACTACATGGGCTATCAGTTTCTTTGCCATGTTTATTACCCACCGCAGAAAGGCAGAAGGCAGGCGATAATCTTTTTGCCCACACTTGTGCGTGCGTGCATGTGTTTTCCAGTCTATTAGCAAAATATCTCATGGACAACTGGACAAATTTTACTGAAACTTGCAGAAAGTAATTATTGGATGTACATCTGCAACTTATTAACTTTTGTAGCCAACCCATCGCAAGATGGCCAACACAGCCAAATGACCTTAGAAAACCTAAAGATTCCTATAATTCAGATAGTTTTACAGATATTGAGCTCAAATTTGACATGATAGTTGCAGAGAGTCATCCCCTACACATACTGTGAGTGTGACAGCTTACAGTATCGCATGAGATCGATCAGAACGTTATTTTCAAGGGCTGTCTAAATGACTAAAACGTCATCATTTTTCAACAAAGGATTATCTTAGTTAAAAAGTGCTGCAAGGAATGCTAAACCTTTCTTTTTTTTCAGTTTTTAAACTGTAAAAAAAAAAATATGATAAATTAGGACCCATATAAAGTACATAAGTTGCTGAAGTCCGCATTTTATTTGAGATGGGTAAAATGAAAATATAATGAGACGGCTCTTATTTTTAGCCTTACGATGATTTTTCTGTTTGGGTTGAGCTTTTAAATTGTTCGAGTTTGTCCTTGCCTCTGAAAACTGAGTTGTATACTAAGCAAGTTCTGAGGTCCATCACGGCATAAAAACTCTTTCCCAGATGAAGTCATCATACAGGCTGTTTTTTAAAGACAAGCAAAACATTTCAAGCAGAGTGAATCAACTACTTCTCCATCTTCCAACCCTACATTAACAGTTTGTGCCAAGTTAGGTCTAATTATTTGACAAAAATGGGGTTTTTGTGCTGTGCCACTCAGCAGCCACCAAATTGTTTCAAATTGTAATCATTTTTTGAAATTATTTTTCCTTCGCAATGAACAGACTGAGGAGTAGGCATGCTGTTCTGATTTTCTGTCACTTATACAGTAAACGGTGAGCAGTTCTGAGAATCAGAATGAAAGTGCAAGAGATGAGCTGCATCTGTAGGAGCTTGTTTTAAAAATGTTTATTTGCCCCGGTGTTGTGGAGAGCTGAAGGCCGGAGTTGTCTGGAGGAGGTCATTAATTTTGCAGCGATAGTCACAGCGATCCATCTCACATGGATTTATTGAAAAACCAGTTGATGCTTAAAAAAAATGGGAAAGGTTGTTTGTGCAATTTATATTGTATGGAACTTTATTTTCAGGTTGCCCTGTTACTCAATAGGCACTTATTTTTTGTTACAAACAAGAAAAATTGCCCTTGAAGAGAACAATAACAATAAATGTGAAATTCTACCTCCTAAAAGTTTATATTTAAGGATGCAAGGTCAGTTTTGTGGGAGAAAAGTGAGGGGCAGGTTTTTTAATATACACTCATTATTCAGGAATATATTAAATTCATCATTATTGTTGTTATCAGAGATCATTTAACTTTATTTAACTGAGCAGAAAATGGTGTTCCACATTTAATTAGTATTTCTACAATAAAACTGTTAATGAAATAGGGCAATATAAGCATTAAAAAAGTTTGACTGTCTATCATAATTATGTTTTTTTTATACAATTTTAGTATTTCACTATATTTTATCATAAATCCTCAGATTATAATTTCTATTCTTTGTGCCTGACAATTATAGATGATTACATTTTAGTGTATTTGTGTTTTTTTTGCCATTAAATAACAATTGCAGTGATAAAGAGAGCCGTTAACTGTCGTTGTGTTTGGCTTTTATGGCATACTGCTGCATACTAAACAGTGGGCCGTAATGCCTTTTGCTGTGTGTGTGTGTGGGTGTGTGTGTGTGTGTGTGTTTGTGTGTCTGGTACCAAAATATCCTGTGAACCAGTGAGTGAATTTGAATGAAACTTTCTGGGAATAATCAAGGGATACATCTCTACTGTTTAACCCTTAGAGGCAACCAAATTCAAGATGGCCACCTAAGTTAACTGACCTCAAAAAACACAAAAACGACTATGATTCAAAAGTAAGTTAAAGTAAGTTTTTAAAAACATTTCAGATATCCTAAAACGTTTTGTCCATTTCAGGATAGACACCATCTGCCGTAACCACTCCAACTTCATCTCTGTAACATATGTTCCTGCTCACTGTCCTAGCCAAGAGAAATGCACACAAACATTTTTGTCGATCACATGCTGCCTTTGTGCACGTTGCGTTATTTTTTACTCTGCTCACAATTTCATACTTGTCATGCATGCAGATGCAAAGCATATGGCTTGTTGTCAGCTTCTGAATAATTGAATTATCAGTAGGAAAGCCTCTGTGCCTCATGCTCCAGGTGCATCATTCAAACACGGAATAGAAATTTACCATGAAAAAGGGGGTAAATGAATAAATTACGACATATAGGAAGTGAGACTTCATGCGGAGTAGCTGGAGAGCTCATAATGACTTCTTTGTCATGAAGACTTGCAAATTTCTGCGGAACATTTTTTTTTCACCTTCCTTTTCTTTTCACACCCCTCTCTTCCCCCACACACTGCTGTGCTCTCTATTTCTGACACAACAGCGATGAGTAATGAACGGTTTTGCCTTGCGTTGGTTCCTAACAAGTGTGTGGATTGTGTACAGTGTGCTCTGCATATTAGGCTAATTAGTGTTGAGCTGGCACACCCAGGCAGAGCGGTGGAGCGTTCCACTTGCTGGTTACTCCTACGATGCTGCCGTAGTCTGTCTGCAGCCAGATCTGTCTGCTAGAAGAAGAAGTCATCGTGCTGAAAGGACACTGAAGCTGTGTCCTACTTTGGGAGTTGGCATGTGTCTGCGCACCACATTTTTATTATCAGTTGATCGTATGACATTTCAAATTAATCAACTGCTGTTATAAAGCAGTTAAAATAAGGTTTGCATCTGCAGCTACATCAGTGGAAACCCGAACAAGGTTACTTATTTTGAAATTTACATAATAATCAGATAGACTCCAAATAATTATGGCCTATAATCTTGCTCCATGTACCTAATGTGCACATAAGACATTGCAAAAGCAAAGCTTGTCAAGTCAACTTTATAAGATCAAGTTACAAGTCTAAAAAAGTAACAAACAAGAGGTAATCTTTAATGTTGTTGGTTATTTTGGTATTTTGGTCTAATCCCTCTCTCCAAACCATAAAAATTACATCACATTAAAAAAAATATATTGTAAAAATAAACGGTATGCTGGGTTTTTCTCTTTCCATTGATCCGTTGTGCGTTTGACTGGAGAGACTTGATGACAAAATGTTAGTGGACTCAAAAAACCCAACTTGTTATATGAACAAAATAAAAAGGAAGGGAGAAAAATCTCTTTTCTCTGCAGTCATGTTCCAAATTTAATCTTGGTTTGAAATTAGTTGACCTTTTTTTAGTTTCTTTAACTTTCAGCTTTCTGTCGTTCATGACTTTCTGCTTGTTCCTCCTTGACTTTCAGAGATGATATATTAAATATCTCTTTTGGCACACAGGTAGCTGCCCTTCTGCAGATGCACCTGCTACTTCTTAGTTACTTGTCTTCATCTGTCTCGCATCTTCCTGTCTCTCTTCTTTTAGGCCTAAGTTTCCATCTTGCTGTCTCTTTTTGCTGCAAACCAAAGACAGGTGACACGTGGCAATTTCCTTTAGTTAATGACAAGAAATGTGCCAATTACCTCTCTGGATGTGTCACTGCCAATCAGATACTAATGAGCTGTGAGTGTGTGTGTTTGCACAGGTGTGAAAGGTTGTGTATCTGCTTTGAGCCTGTTGGCATAAAATAATGTTGGATAGATGATATATAAGATATTTTTAGCAGTTTTGATTGTGCAAAATTTGTTGGCGATTTATCTTTTCTTCTGTTTTTGTACATAATTTTTTTTTAAATTAGACTGTTGCTCACTTTTTCTCTTTTACGCACAAGTTTTCTTGTCACCCTCTCTTCTTCCCACCCCTCCATCTGCACTGAAAAGCTCTTTTGTTCAATTTTTAATTACCTTTCTCTACAAAAGTGCTTTTGACATCTGAACGCAGCACGTTTTGGAAAGGCTGCCTCTGTGATTGGTGAAAATTGGATAACTATCTCTTTGTATTTACTGTCAATCTCTTTTCTCCTAAGAATAAAAAAAGCTAAAAAATCATTTCTATTGCTTTCACCAATGCCTCTTTCCCAGCACCAACTGATGCGAACACTGAAAGAGAAAATATTTATTGTGCCAAAAAAGGGGAAAAAATCTTTTTGTTTCTCTTGTTTGCATCATTTAATGTGTTCTGTTTGAGACTTTCTCAGCTTGAGAACAAAAGACACACAAAGTGACAATAAGATCACTGTCAAACCTTTGTTCTCTAAACTTTCTTCTGGATCCTTTCTGGTCGAGTTTTTTTTTTCACTTCTCATTGAGTGTTAAGGATTTATGGTAGGATGCGACACAAACATTCACACTAAAGCCACTGCAGCGCTTCTAGCCATTTTGGTCAAACCTTAAAAATGTTATGTGCAATCTCATTCACAATGTATGTATTGAGCTCAATATCCGTAGATTTGACAGAGGTATACTAATTTTTTTGTGTTGGCTAATGTCGTTTAGTTGTGGTAGCCATCTTGAATTGGGTTGACAACAAAAGTTAATCAGTTGTAGATGTATATTCAGTGAATACTTACTGAAAGGTTTTTCAAAATTTGTCAAGTAGTTCATGAGATATTTTTCTAATGCTACAGACAAACTAAGGTAGACAGATGTTTATCAGCAGTGGGCTTTAATGAATACATGCAGTACTTCATTAAAACCTACCATGTCTTCCTAGTAATCTGCTGTTGTTTATCAGAGTTGTACACTGTATCCTTCATTAGGTTAAGATAAAGACACATACACATTAAGACTGCTGGACACAGTTTTTTTTATAAACAGAAGCTGCAGGTCACAGAGTTGCTGCTGGATTTCTGCAGCGTATCGCTCCGATCCTGGAAGTCACAGCAGATGTTCAAGTGCCACCTCGGCAGGTGTCAGAACAGATTAGCTGGGAGGAAATGATAACAGAGGCAGACTCAACAGCTCCTTTCTAAAATGACTAATTATCACCTGCCACCATGAAAGGCGGCTGATCGTGTAATTGTATGTGTGTGCGCTTGTGATTGTTTGTATGTCTGTTAGCAAAATATCTCATGAACCACTGGATTTTGATTAAAAAATGATTTATTTGACGTTCATCTGCAAATAGCAAACTTTTAGTGTCCACTTGATATAAGATGGTTGCCACAGCTAGGTTTCAAACACATAAATGGCTATAACTCTGTCAGTTTTAAAGATATTGAGCTAAAATTTGGTGTGGTAGTGACTGAAAGTTGGGCCAAATCCATACTCTGAGCACTAACATATTGTGTAAGACCTATGATTACAGCTTTGGTGCACAGCAACGGGCAACAGACATTCTTTCAAGGAATGCTAGTTTCACTCCATCTGTTAGAAAGTTCTGAAATTAAAAAATATTGTTCATACAGTTTATTTAAATTTTTTTGTTTGTTTCCACCTAAAGAACAATATAACAGTGACTTCCTTCTTGCTGAGGATTCATACTTTGGAATTCAAGGAAGCTCTTACTGAGATAATAACAATGTACAGGGTAGAAAAATGCTGTAAAATTCTCCCTTGAATACATTTTCACAGAAAATTAGAAGTATTAGCATTTAGGTAAGTATGACATAACAAAGTAAATGTTTTAAGATCAATCAACACATTTCTAACAATGTATAAAACACTTATTTTGTTGTTTTACATGAAATACTAAAGGTTTCTGACAGCGAAGTAGCAATAGGTAAATATCAATTAAAAGATTGTACAATTTGTTGTTTTCTCAGTCCTATATGACCAGAATTTCATTTGGCTTTGAGCAAGCATCTTCTGTAAATCTTTTTTAATGTTTTATGTAAAAAACAACTTTTTTTAACCCAAAAGTCAGAGTGACTGACAGTTTATTGCATCTTCCGTGTAGTGCAATAAAATCTGCGCAGCATTTAGTTGGATAAAAATGAAATAAGGGAGAGGTTTAGTTTCAGTTAGCAGACAGCTCGTGATGGAACCGATCCCTCCCGGCTCCATGAAATCGATTAAGCCGTTACATTTTTATGAAGGAAGAAACTCGTAAAAAAACCAAATCTGCGGAGAGAATATGTCAAGATTTTAGAGGTTTACTGTAAAGCTCTGCTCATATTAAATTCACACCCAGTGTTTGTGCAGATTGGAGTTTTTCCTGTGCTGTAAGAGGCTGCATACAGTAGGCCTTGATTTGGAAAGATGTTAAGTGTGAAATAATTGTGTACGTAGTGAAAATATTTACTTCTCATCCTTGTCAGTGTGTCCCCACTGTATAAGAGGTGTATATCTGTCATCTGAAACTGAAACACATACTGGTACCTGGCTTAGTGCATTGTCACACTTCAGTCATTCTTCTCTTCTAAGAGTTCTAACAATGCTGGGCTTGCATTGACTGTTATGTCTCCGCAGGACTCATATCAGGTGATTGCCCCACTTTTAGAGATACTTTATCTCTCCCGAGGAAAACCCTTTAAAAACATCCCGCTTATCTTTGCCTCCACACAGGAAGTTAGCGGTTTGCCAGGCGTTTTCATCACTGGACGGCCTCTTTTGAAGAAAGGAGCCAGGAAATATTTTTGAATCAAAGCGACAGCACAGTGTGAGAGGACACATGTATTTCCTTTCAAAAAGCCGAACCTTTACACCTCTTAAAGGGGGAAGAAAAAGGGGGGATCTTTGGGTGAATTACAGTAAAATAAAGGCTCCAAATGATCTGGTGTTCTGTGATGGAACCAGGAGTTCAATATCAAGTATGATTTGAAGAAATGGAACTCGTAAGAGAAGGTCAGACAGGCTCTCGGCTTTCACGATTGTGGAGTTTTCTTTTCTTCGCTGTCTGACAGTGTTGCTTTTTACCGTAGTGCTTTGTTCTAGTGGAGAATAAAAAGACCATGATAGCTATTGACTTTTTGTAGCGGGATGTCTGAGACATAAACAGCTGTGCTCCAATCCTGGTTCTCACTGTTATATGAGACATTTCACAGAAACAGGAAAAACTATAACAGTTTAATGTTTTAAACATGTATTTAATGTGGTCAAACAGTATTATTTTATTTGCCACGTCCTTTTTGAAATACTTTCTGAAATGTTTCCAATTTTTTGATTGTTCCTTTTTTCTATTTTCCTCAGGTGGAGTGGTTGAAGAATGAGGAGGTTATTGATCCTGCAGATGACAGAAACTTCTACATCACCATTGATCACAACCTGATAATCAAACAGGCCCGCCTCTCAGACACGGCCAACTACACCTGCGTGGCAAAGAACATTGTAGCCAAAAGACGCAGCACCACTGCCACGGTTATAGTCTATGGTAAAACACTTATCTTTGCAGTAAAAGAGATCTCAGAGGTTTTTTTATCAAACTGAATTCTATCATCATATTTCAAACAGTTTAGCACAGTTCAAAGTTGTTGTGGGTGTAAATCTGATAACTCTTTGATTTCAAAGTGTCTTCCTTCCAAATCAGCTAAAAAGGATGTGGATCAAGTTATTGCTACCCTTCCACAATTAGAAACAAAAAGATGATATGACTGGCCAAAAAACTCCAGTTTTGTCTCATTAGTTCCAGAAACTTCTCCCAGAACCTTTGGGGCTTTTCAACATGCCTTTTGGCAAATTCCTGTCTGGCCATTTTGCATGTTTCTGCCAATGGTGGAGCCTTCCTTGGTCTTCTTCCTGGAGCCCATTGTGATTCAAAATGCATTTCCTGTTGCGTCCACGTCTTAGAAGGTTGGCTACAGTCCCATGAACCTTAAACCTTTTAATAATATTGGCAGCTGTGGTCAGAGGAACATGAAGCTGCTTGGAGATGATCTTGTAGCCTTTAGCTTTAACATGGATATCTGTAATCTTCTTTCTGAGCTCCTCAGACAGATCTCACCTTTGCTTTCTCTTCTCCATGTTCAGTGTGTTGCACAAGATGCCAGCCTATCCAGTGGCTGTTTGTTCCCTTTCAATTGGCTCAATTGCTGATGAAAAGCTCGAAGACACCTGCGATTCTGATTAGGTCAAACACTTAGTTTGATGCATTCTTTCAATGAGCTGTAAAGTTACCAACAAATTTATTCGCTTCTGTACATGACAGGATTGTGACGTTAAATAGTAAGGCAAAAAAAAGTGTTGAATTTTGTCAAAAGGTCAGGTCAAAACAAAATAAGATTTTGAAGTTGTTGCAAAAAAGGTAACTCTTTTATTCACCTGCAGAGTGTAACAGTCACTCAGTTTGTTTCTGCCAAGCAGCTGGAGTGG
Organism: Kryptolebias brasiliensis; assembly: GCA_028566095.1. Lineage (NCBI taxonomy): Eukaryota > Metazoa > Chordata > Actinopteri > Cyprinodontiformes > Rivulidae > Kryptolebias > Kryptolebias brasiliensis. The sequence continues at coordinate 16,147,277 of JAOXNZ010000038.1, forward strand.
CAGATTTACGATTTTCTGAACCACGCAAAAGGTGCTGATGTAGCTGAGTCATGCTTAAAAAGGCCCCTGCTGGGGTCTCACATAGACTCAACTCACTGTCTCACAAGCATCAACCAGCTTCACTGTAACTGCACAGCATGACAGAGAAGATAAACATCAACGGCTACTCAGGGAAAGAACAAATGAGACATGAAGCAAATGTTTTTTAGAACCCTAGAAGTTTTTCTGCGTGAAATGGCAGATCATGTGCCTGCTAGAGCTTAACTAACGTTTTTAGGGAAGTGAGTAACGGCACATTTTCTATTTCAGACAAAAGACAGCAAAAAGTTTTTGTACCCAGTAGTTTTATGCATCCAATGAAGTAAAAATGTATGAATTTAAAGCCTAGCATTCCTTGAAGGATTGCATATCACCTGCTGCCTTTCATGTCAGAGTTTAAAACAGATCTTATGTTGAGAAATGACAGAGATGTAGTAGTTTTTGTTAAATCTGGTATTGCAATATCTTGCATGATCTGCATGGAGTGAGTTGTAAATTCCTCTCATATACTACCACTCTAGGTTTAAGCTAAATATCTTAAAAAAAAACTACTGTTTTTTGTTTTTTGTTTTTTGTAGTTGTTTTTTTTTAAATAAGTTGATTGTGGCTGCCATCTTCAAATTCTTATCAGATGTAAATGTACATTCAGTAATTACTTTGTGAGCATTTCATTAAAGTTTGTGCTGTGGTTGATGAGATATTTTGCTAACTGACACCCAAAGTGAACTCCAACAAGAAAATGGGAAATTTTTAAACAACGATCTTGCAGAGTCTGTTAACACTTAAAATATGTGCTGGGGACAACTCTCAGCTTTTTACCACACCCAACTGTAGTTTAATATATGTAAAATTGATTGAGTTATGGCCATTTTTGTGTCTTTTAACGGTAGTAGGCTGTGGCAGCCATCTTATAATTGGGTTGACTCCAAAAGGTAATCAGTTGTAGATGTACATCCAATGAATACTTTCTGCTTCTACTTTTTTCATATTTTCATCTTTTTTTCTGGACCTGCAAGAGGTGTTCTTAAAGAGGACTGTTTTGTTTATCGTTTTTCTTCCACACCAGACTGAATATTGAAAATAATGTGAGCATTTGGGAATCAGTGTAACAGTAATGTAAGAGCAGATTTCAGAGATGAGGCTTTCATGTCGCTGGCGTAGTCTTTTAGGATTAAGTGTCAAAAAAAAAATGCTTTGATGTCGGCTCATTCTTCTATTTTCAAAGATGGGATACTCACACATTCCAGTACAGATGTGCTGCATATGAAAGTACCCACACTGCCCCACAGAGCAGTGGGGAACATCCAAAGGATACGGGAAAAGTTGTTTGATACTGAAGATGGATAAAATAAAGAAGAAGGATTTGCAGTGTGTTTCCAGCCCAATTTATAACAAGGACACTGGGAACAGGAGGTGTCAACAAAAACTGGGTTTGAAATAAAAAATAAAAAAAGACAATAAGAGGAGGAGAGAAGATGGAGCTTTAATCCCTGGAGGAAAGACAACAGACAGCAAAGAAATGTTGGGCTTTAGGCAGACTTCCCTTTGGATCCAGTATTTTGGGATTCGCTCGTAAGCATGTCACATTTAGAAGTCAGAGGCTCTGAGGGGCCCAGTTCCACCATGTTAAATGCCACAGACTTGTTCCCAGCCACAAACCCTCATGTCACTTCGCGTTGGATTGAGTCACTGACAGAGATGGATGAGAGAAGGAAGAGAAGCATTAGCAGGAGTCAGTGAACGGAGAAAACATGACCAAAATTTACACTCTGGCTGCATCACAAAGTAATCACCTGAGATGTCAAGGTCTAAATGCAAAATGTTCATCGTAAATACACAGTTTATTTAATTTGTCCAACTAATCAACTTTACCAAATGCTAAAGTGGCAATAACTCAGTCAGTTTTACAGACTATAAGCTAACATTTGATTTGTTAGTAGCTTAAAGTTGCTCCCAACACGTACAAAATTTTGACCAAAACAGTTATACTTCTGCCACTTCTCAACAGTCTTAGTTTGACATCAAAGGCAGAGGGTGATATGCATTCCTTCAGGGAATACTAGGGCTTACATTTTTTATTCTCCGTTTTTGTTTAAGCATTTAAAATTTTTTATCAAAACCATTGAAGTGTCCCTTGTTCTTGAATCACAGACACGTTTGAACATATTTTACCTTTTATTCCAGTGAATGGTGGATGGTCAACATGGACAGAGTGGTCTGTGTGTAACAGTCGTTGTGGTCGTGGTTACCAGAAACGCACACGCAGCTGTACCAACCCTGCACCACTCAACGGTGGTGCCATCTGTGAAGGTCAAGGCATCCAGAAGCTACCATGTAATCCTCTCTGCCCAGGTATGGCATTAAAAAAAGAAAGACATTACACCCAATATTAGTGGGTGGAAATGGGTCGGGTGCACAAAACCCTAATTGCAACAAATGTAATGCAACTCTGTGTTTGCATATTTCACTCATGTTTGTGCCCCCATGCTTACCTGTGTCTCTCTCCCACTGTTTCAACAACAACTCATGCGCTCATCTGTCCTCATCTTCTCATTCCCCCATCTCCTTCACTCCGCCCTTGTGTGTGTGTGTCCTGTCTGTTGTGTGATTAGTGGATGGCCTGTGGACAGAGTGGAGTAAGTGGTCCACCTGTGGGACAGAGTGCACCCACTGGAGGAGGAGAGAATGCAACGCCCCGGCACCCAAAAACGGGGGGAAGGACTGTGAGGGCATGGTGCTCCAGTCAAAGAACTGCACTGATGGGCTGTGCATGCAGAGTGAGTACCCGACTAATCCTGTGCTACTCTCTCTGACCTGCCAACCGAAGGAATTTCCTCACCCTTTGACCGGAAATTTCCCTGTGCTCTTTCATCACCATGTGTTTAACACTCTCGCCCTGTCTGTCGCTCAGTTTGTTTCACTTCACTCATGCCAAAGTAGGAAGTGAAGCTAAAAGGCCTCTTTTGATCCGTTTCTCTTTAATTTCACATGTAAAGAAACACAAAAAACGTTGATAAAATACTTGGCTACATAAACTCAGTTACATAACTTAATGTTTCCTCATTATGTGCTTGCTAATTGTCCTTGTTACACCCATGTTTTTGGTTGTAACACAGATAATAAAAAGAAAAATAAAGCAATACTTCAGATTATTTGAAGTAGGATTATGTGGAGAAGTTGTGAACAATTAGTATCTTACCTGTTGTAGATAGCTCCTTGATCGGCGTCAGTTTAGGGAAACTGTGTTGAATTGAGACTAGATTGATGAGCTATTGGCTAATCTGAGCAGAACTAAGACCAAAGTGGATTGCTGCCATCCTAAAAGATCTCTGATCTCAAAAATGTCATGTGGTCCATGTGAACATTTTTTAAACCTTTACATTGCAGTCAATATTGCATTATGTGGTTATTTACATAGAATTCTGTGGTATTTTTATGCACAAACAACCTCAGGATTAGCTAGCTTTAGCACTTCTGGTGTAGCCTGGGGCATTTTCAGGAGGAATATTGTAATATTTCTAGCGGAATAACTGTGTATTGTGTAAGTGACGGCTGTGTAAAAGATGAAAAAGTGTGTTTATGTGAACCATTTTAACATTTTTAAGATCAAAGTTGTTTTAAGATGGCAGCAATTCTTATTGGGCTTGGCCCCACTTGGACTAACCATTAGCCTGTTAATCCAGTCAGAATAAAATTTGTTCAAAAAGCTATCTACAGCTGGTAAGATTATGCTCGTTCATAATCTTGAACCCCAGTACACAAGATCCAAACTACCCCTTTAATTGCAAGGGGCACTGGTGCTATGTTCCTTTATTTGCTCTTTAAAATCCCCTTTACTTGAGCAAACATTCTACAAACCTTTTCAATATCACTGTGTCTTTGAAATCACCCGGATGCACCAGCATTTTTTGTTTATTTAGTGGTTTTACTGTTTTAATCCCAATGAAATCCAGTTTGTGGTGAAGCCAGATATTTTTTTTTTCTGCAAGCAGGAATTGTTTACGTTTTTAATATAATTTCTGACAGCGAGTTAAAAACAGCTATGCAGTTCAGTTAAGCCAACAATCCTGCTCAGCCTGCCTCATTAAACACTCACAGATTGGAATCAAGCTCCGGATGCTTTGATGTGTTTATGTGTGGGGGGGGTTTACCGCATTGTTAAGTTGTCGCAGGTATTTAAAACCCTAAATTTCATCTACAAGAGTGATTCTTCTGGTGGTTTATTAACAACAGAATGAGAACAACAGGGGGAGAGCTGCACACATGGCCCTGCAACTGAGTCAAACTCTTGTCTGGTTTAATAAAATTCCTCTCCAATAAAAAATTCTTTGGAGGTGTTAAACCCAATCACTGTCACATGTGCCTTCAGCATGTGTAAAACGTATTACAGATGGTTATTCTGACACTAATTGTTTAACAGAAGCTCAGCTGCTGGATGTCTTAAATTTGATAGAGCTGGCAACTGCAATGAGTAGCTGATCGGCTCTTGTGTTGTAAACTGCTACCACCTGTGTCAGTGTAATGTGGTAAAAGTTAGAGTTTACATCCTATTGGTGATCAATATGCATCTTTGGATGGCCCTGTAGATTAAATGTATGTGTCTGTAGAGTATATACATGTGTGTAAACTTCATAGAGGTCCAAAAACAAATTTGGCGTTCAGATGTGTGATTTGATATTTATAAGTTGCTGTTAAAAGGATGCATTAGCTGATTTTGTGTCTGGCAGTGAATAAAAACATCAGGCAAAAATCTATGAGAAGGCTGGGAGAAGACTTACTTGACAGATTAATTTTAGTATTTTCTTTCCCTGAGCAGAACAACATATGCTCACCCTGCACTTGCCTGCCCTTGTTCTCGCCCTTTGCAGCTCCGCCAAGAGCATTTTAAGTTCTTGGCGGACTGATGGTGAGTTTGCCGAGAATATAAAGCCATAACGATATAGATTTAGGATCATTTCAAAGATTGATTTTTTTGGAAGCTAAGAGGGTGAAGCCACTTATGTCAATGCTAATGACCATTTCCACGAGCATTTAGGAGAACGGCCCCATTATCTAAAAGCTCATGTTATGGCAAATATGATTGGGAATGAGAGTTGTGTGCAATCCGAACTCACCTCAGACTGCTGATGTGCTCCCTGCAGTCCAGGCCTGGAATCTGAGCAAACACGTGTCCATGGATTCCATTGCAGCTTGATCTTATTTTCTGTTGTTTGAATTTATTTAAATCATTTCAATCGCAGTCCATCACAGAACTCTGCCGAAGGAATTCGATAAGACCACAGTTCGAAATAGAACTATAGCGTCCACAGCTCTTTGCTGTAGAAACACAACTGACCTGAGTCAAAAAGGAAAAAGAGTTGTTATAATTTACTTTGTTGCTTGTTTATTGCATTTAGACTGTCAGGAAGCTTTAAATGTTGGATTTAACAAAGTTAAATACCTTTAAATTGATCTAGAAAGGTTGCACTTTGTTCAGAGAGACCTTCCCAATTCTAACTTGTGGAGTTTTCACACTTCACTAAGGCTGAGCCGTCTCTGTTTTGCCCTCGCTCTGTGGTCCATCTTTCTCGCTTCGAATGTTGTTTGCCAAGCTTTTGGTAACCCTGCTTTTCAGACATGACATTTTCTTGACATATCGATCCAGAAAGAAAAGAGGAACGCCGGCACCAGCGAGGGCTTTATTGCTGTGAGACAAGAATGAACGATCATGGCTCTAAGCTCCATTTCTGTTATTTGCGCTGTAGTTGAAAGGTCTTGATAAAATTGTCTTATGATTTTCAATTTCCATTCACATAGATTCCACTGTGAAGTCAAAATTAACCTTTAATGTGCTGGTGTAGATTCTCAGCCACCCAGGACATGGTAAATCCAAAAAAAAAGGGGTTAAAAACAAAAACAACTGGACTTCTTTTCTATTCTCTAGTTGAAGACGTTTTGCTTCTCATCCGAGGAGCTTTCTCAATTCAAAAATCAGACTGTGGAGTTTGAGCTTTTAAAGCTGAGATGTTCTGTAAGCTGGATTCACATGCAGATTGCCCTCACTCTCCTAACAA
>JAOXNZ010000038.1:16164184-16175520 GCA_028566095.1 Kryptolebias brasiliensis
AAAATTTGTTCCCTGATTCATGAGATGTTTTCTTAACAGACAGGCAAAATGCAAGCGTTAAAACATTATTGAGGCAGTTGCAATTACAAGTTGGGAATAGACATTTTAAACAAACAAATTGCAGGCAATTCAAATTATTTTTCAAATAATGTGATCGTACACATCACATATAAGAAAAGATATCAGTGACAGCTATTCAAACACTTCACAACATGTCTTTTTCTTCCACTTTGTCATATAGTTATCTCAAAAAATCATCAACACAGTAACAAACTGACTATTGCCTATTTCACATTTTTTCTTTAAAAGAACCAGTAAATATTATAGTCTAAAGTCAGTACTTTCTATTGGACGCCCTTTTTATGTTTTTGATTATAAAACCGGCATAAGAAATGAACATAAATCACATTTTAGATTTTAGGTCTCAACCAAACATGTACATTATCTTTAATCTTTACCATAGTTTTTGTAACATTCTCTTTTTCCTTTTAGGAAACACTTCAAAAGTCTGTGTTGAACACAAGAAGTATAGTGCTTATGCTCTACTTACCTTAACTGCCTGGTAAACTTTACTATCTCCACCAAAAACACACAAACAGATGGGACTTTGAAGTGATCTGCTTAGCCATATGCAACTTATCAGCGAGCCGACTGCTCAGTATGACAAGAGTTGATGGATACCTGAGGTGCCTGCACCAGAAGCACTGAAGTCGAGGTGTTCGAGTTTCAGGCAGCTTACATTAGCCATGCTGTCTTCACTTCAAACACACGCGGGCTGTAAGGATCACACCACAGATGCATGCTGACAGGCATAGACAAACTAGCTGTGACATTCAGGGATGCACAGACTTCTCACATTTCTTAAGTTTTTTTTTTTTTTTCCCCATTTTTCTTTATGATACCTGTAAAATGTCCTCAGCTGCTGGTTGTACTCAGCCACCTCATCATATTACACCATCAGCGGGGGTGGAAAACGTATTTGATATTTGATACGTTTGTGTGTCTGGGTAATGAAATAGTTTGTGGCACTGTCTGTGAGGCTGGTTAGTATTTAGCATCTTAAAATCACAACTTTTTTACAGGTTTAGCTGTGAGGCAGAGTAGCACATTGAGAGATGTTCCCCTTGGCAGAGTTGTGTTTTCGATACAAGCTAGTCTGTCACCTTCTTTTAAGAAAAGTTCAGTACAAGGACATGAAAAATCAATGAGCTATCTTAGAAACCCCCCTCCTGAGAAGGAAAAGCTGTGATTGTGTGTATGCATGAGGGAATTTGAGGGATATGTTTATAAAAAAAACACATCATTTCAAATCAATCTGAGATGGGAAAATGTAAATCATGTTGGCTGCTGCAATTTAGGAATGATATGAGGAGAGTGGAGATCATTGATTCTAGAAATAAAAAAATAAAAAAATGCCACAGGAGAGAGCAGTAAAGTGTTAATTTAATGTAGAACTCAAGGTCATTACAGTTAATACAGCTCCAAATCACGTACAAATAGGATGGTAAAAACACTCACCAATTTCTGAGTTTTAAACTTAATTTTTCATTTGTTAATATAAAAATCATTACTGCATTATAAGCAACTGAAAACACAACTAAAGAAAAAGTTTTAATTGTAAAACTTTGACTGTCTTTCGCTGCCAATCCTTATCGAGTTAGTTCTTACAATTATGCACTGAAAGTCACAACCAATCAAGATATTTAAGTGGCATTTTGACCCTTTTTGCTGTACTAAATCATTAGTCACTTGTTCACATAATATTGTTTGTAGACCATTCATTTTTTTATTTTATTTTATTTTATTTTGACTTTTACTTTCATTCGTCACTAGTCCTCACTTTCCTGTGTCACAGCTTTTCTGAGAAAAGGCTTCAAATGCAAAGATTAAATGAAATTAGGTTAACAAAACATAATCTTTTTGTTATGTAGTATCTGCAATAAAACAGGATAAGTAATTAAAGTAAAAGTAATCAAGTTAGTAAAGTTTAAAAACTTCTACAGTGCACTTTAAGCTTTACTGTCAAATGTTCGGGCAGTTTATGTTTACAAGCAAATAACTGTAGGCAAATAGTGTCATTTCTTTTGGTTATAATTTGTAAGCAAATTTAATTAATAAAAAAACTACCAAATTGCTAGTTGTTTGAAAACTTTGATCTAAAAATCTGACTTAGACTTTTGAATATAAAGTTTGATAACCCCCGGTGTTGTTCGATAAGTAAAAAGAGTTCTTTGTTGTTTCAGTTAACTCTCAGCTCCAGTTGATTTGTGTTTTTGTCTGTTTATGTGCTCCTCAGGGGTCAGTCTACTGATTCCAGCAGGAGCCATTCCTCAAGGCAGAGTCTATGAGATGTATGTGACTGTCCAGAGGAAAGACAATATGAGGTACAGAGTGCTGCTCGGTCACATTAACACCCCAGAGCTGATACGTACACATACAGAAACAGCATATGTATGTTTTTTTTTTTTCCTTGTGCCCCTTCAGGCCTTCAGTGGACGATGGCCAAACTGTGCTGAGCCCTGTAGTGAGCTGTGGGCCCCCTGGGGCCCTGCTGACACGGCCCGTCATCATCACCATGCACCACTGTGCCGTGTGTGACGGCCAGCAGGACTGGCTGATCCAGCTCAAGAGCCAGTCGCAGCAGAACCAGTGGGAGGTGAGATTTGGGATTCACAGTGAAACCTGCAGTAAATTCTAAAGTCGAGTTTGAAAAATGTGTTTTTAGTGGCCACAAAAGGCATTATTTCTTTCTTTTTTTCAAGCTTAAAAAAAGATCCACAGATTGAATTTATCCATGGAATAATTCCAGATGCATTAGGTTGGTTGGAAGTTTTACTCAGTGTTGAGTAAAGAGCAAAGGAGAAAGATGATATGAGTCTGGACTGTAGATCAAATGAAAGAGGTGAAAGGAAACAACTTCCTTAGCTTCCTTTGTGCAGCTAAACTCTTTAAGGAAACCCTCTGCTTTAATCAAGAGCTGAAACAGTTAACCAGTGATCTCAGTTCTGATCTCTGCTTTTTACCAAGACCATTTCCTTCTGTCATTATTAAGACACATTTTCTGTGTTGTTGTGTGTAAATGTGCATTTCTGCAATGCTTGCAAGCTCCTTGATGACACTTTATAGGTTTCTGAAGGCAGTATTGTGTCCCTTGTCCGCCTTTTTATTCTTCCCTTTTGCTTCTTTTGCCACAGACACACAGAGAGAGGCACACAAATCCTCAAATATTAAATATATTTATAAATGGTTTCTTCTTTGCTGGCCAGATTATATATCAACTGCATGCCTCAAATTATGTAAAAGGCCAATATTATATTCATTTCCTACCTTTTAGAAGCAAGTTTCTGTATCCATGTGGTCTTTAATGAACTTTCACAAGCAGTGCACTCAAATCACTTTAAAAGGTAAAAAGTGTCCAATAAAGACAAAAAACATTTAATGGACGAGTTTATGCAGCAGCAGTGCAGCAAACAGAATGAAGTGTTATTAAGATGAAACAATGTGGGTTTTATTGCTTAAATGGCTTATTGCTTAAATTGATACAATAAAAATCCAAACGGTCTGTACTCAGCAGAGGTAAATCCATTCACTTAGCATCATCCTGGCTCCAGTATGAGGCTCTTTGTCAACCTTTTATTAAACTGTGTTTTGAATACCAGTATTTTCAGAAAGTCTTTAACAAAAGAAGGGGGAAAACTGGCCCCAGATGCTTTGGCGACTTTGATAAATTACTTTGAGGACATCCAAATAAAGCTCTGTGTAAACTGAGATTTTTAAAGAAGAAATAACTATTGATTAAAATCTTTGACCTGTCGGAGTTGCAGACGGTAAAAGTGGGCTTCAGCTTCCTTTATTAGAGCTCTCTTCCTTCCCCGCTGAGGTAACTCGTTGTCCTGCAGAGATGAAATACTGCTTTATGACATGCTCTGTCAAAATGTGTATTCATCTTTTTAATGGAAGCAGGAGGGATGGGCCTCACTAAAGAAAGCACGCAGATATTTATGTACAACCCTACTTCTAAAAAGTTGCATAAAATGTAAATACAAACAAAATGCAATGATTTGCAAGTGGTATGAATAAACAGCTGCAAGAGCATTTAGCAACAAATTAGATTATTTGACAACAGGTCAGTAAGAGGGCTGGGTATAAAAAGAGTATTTTAGAGAGGCTGAATCTCTCTGAAGTAAAGATGGGAAGAAGTTCACCAATTAGCAAAACCTGAATCTTAAAATATTGGAACAATTTTAGAGTTTCCTCAACAGACAATTGGGAAGATTTTTAATATTCCATCATCCACAGTTTATAACATAATCGCAAGACTTCAAGAATCTGGAGGAATCTCTGAGCTCAAAGGACAAGACTGAAAGTCAGTATTATATGTCTGTGATCTTCAGGCCCTCAGGCTGCATTAAAACTGGGTCTGATTCTGTTATTAACGTCACTGCAGGCGCTCAGGAACACCTCCACAGAGCCATCCACTAATGCTGGTTAAAGCTCTATCACACAAAGAAGAAGCCATATGTGAACACCATCCAGAAATGCCACCATTTTCTCTGGACCGAAGCTCATTTAAAATGAACTGACGCAAAGTAAAAAACTGTTCTGTGATCAGATAAATCAAAACTTGAAAATATTTTTTGAAACCACAGATGCCACACTACCATACTAAAGAGGAGAGGGACCATCCAGCCTGTTGTCAGTATAGTTAAAAAGCCTGCCTCTCTGATGGTATAGGGATGCATTAGTGACTTGTCAAGTCAAGTCAAATTTATTTATATAGCACTTTTCAGCAACAAGGCAGCTCAAAGTGCTTTATATCATAAAAATACAAAGTCATAAAACACACAGATTAGAAAAATAACATCATATAAAAAAAAACAGGCTGGAGATAACTAATTCTGGAGATCACTAATTCTGGGCCCAGCTAAATCAAAAGGAGGTTCATGTGGGACTTTAGCTAATAAATTAAAGCTTATATGTTTCTAAGCTTGATTATTTTTGTGCACAGACTGTACATACAAAGGAGAAGCCTACTTCACTTCCACTGTGTTCTAATTATCCCCCAATAAGGAGCCATGGTGCCGTCCCACAGGAGGAGTTAAAGAGTCTAATGATCTACCATAATACTGCTGTTAAATGGGTGATAGCTCCCAATAAAATGCTGTAATTCCTCTTCTGTCTCTCATAATGGGGTTGAATTAATACCAGTGTGCTGCTCGCAGGACTGTTTGTACTAGAGAAAAGATGACAGAAAGACAAAACTCAAGATTAGGCGAGATGGAGAGAGGATAGATGCTAAAAAAAGCCACAGAGACGGTAACATAAGTCTCCTCTGAGCAGACAGTCTTAATGAAAGAGAAATATGTCCAGGCATTAGCGCGGTCACAGAGGTCAACTACAAATGGTCTGAACACTACCATTCTCCATTATGTGGCATATATATTGGCTCAGTGTCAGGCGGTGTCATATGTTGGTGAAATGCGAACATTGTTTTAAAAGGTTGCAGCTTTGACATAATAACAGGACTTTAATTGAAACTTCCGGTTTAAAAAAAAATCATCTATATTTATTCAGTTTTAGTAAAACATGGAATACATTCACAAATTAGCTTTTAATCTCATCGGTCAGCAGGTATATTAAGTTATTCAAACATATATGTATTAGATGCTTAGTCACAAGAAGTTAAATGGAATATGTCTTAACGCTCACTAAATTTAAGGTCAAGCTTCCTTTTAAAATGTTAGTCAAGTGAGAGTCTTGACTAACAGGTAGGTGAAAGACATGATTATGTCAACCAGTTTGTCCATATTTGTTAAGTCTATTCAGTCTTTTTAGGTAAATTTCAGATCACTATCCTGTTTTTGCAACAGATTTCTTCCATTTTTAGCTTTTTTTTTTGTTTTTGCAGACCAGATATTGGCTGTATTTACTGTAAATGAATTCTTTTTTTTTGCTTCTACCAGTGGAATGCTCACCGTGCTGCTGGCTGTAACACAAGCAAAATGCAAGAGCCATACACCCCTAGATGTTGGCTAGATGTTCATCAAATTCTGTTTTTTTCTTCTTCTTACCAAATCTACTTTTGTTTAATGAATGGGGGAGGGAAATCTATTTTAAACTCATTAGTCTACAGCAGGTGCTTCCTGGGTGCACAATACATGTTTTGGTGCTCATTTGCAAAACTTTGAAGCAGAATTTATTTTTGACAATCTACTGTAGTTATTTTCCTAATGATATTTCCATGAAGGTCACATTGTGCAGGTGGGGATTCACAGTACAGTCTGTTAAATCTTCATGTAGTTCTTTTTGTAGTGACAGATTAGTCTTGGATTAGGCTATTTTAGCAGCCAAACAAGCTGTTTCTGTCTGTCTAAACATTTTCTTGGTCTTTTTTGTTGGACATTTACCATTTTCTGTTACATGTCAGATCTAAATCACAAGATGAACTGAGGGAAATAAAGCTGAAAATGCTTTGTTGTGTTTTACAGCCTTCTCCTGTGTTAGGATTATAAATTATTTTGATTTTCTAAAGCTAGGCAGCTCCTTACTGGAAGCCCGTGGCTTCTAACTGTCACGATAAAGTTTATTGCAGGTAGTAAATTTAGAAGACGATCAACAAGCTCATTATACCTCTTTTGGCTGCTCATCAGACCTTTTTCATTTTCATTCAAAACTTTCACTGAAAAATAATGATTCTTTAGTTCTACTTCAAATGTTTTAGCTTGTATGTTGTGCTTTGAAAATCTTCTAATCATTCAGGTATTTTCAGTAATATCAACCAAACTTTTCCATACAACTGAACTAAAAGAAGGAATATAAATAATATCTGATAATAATGATGATGATAGCTGTGTCTCACCTCTAATGTATTTTGTACTTATAGGATGTTTTCTTTCAATAATGCCATTTTTAGGAATGGAAAAGCATGACAACAGACTCTCCAACGCCGATGTTGTATTTTGTCATTTTAACAAAAGTAAACTTGATCTGCTCTAAATTTATTCCCTTTAAGTGGACCTTAGCAAAGGTAAATTAAAGGCTGAGTCTTTTTCCCCATTGTTACCTGTCTGCGCTGTAGGATGTGGTGGTGGTTGGGGAGGAAAACTTCACCACACCATGCTACATCCAGATGGATGAGGAGGCCTGCCACGTCCTGACAGAGACCCTGGGTACGTACTGCCTCGTGGGCCAGTCCCTCAGCGCCTCCACCATTAAGCGCCTCAAACTGGCCATCTTCGGTCCCGTCACCTGCCCTGCCATGGAGTACCACATCAGAGTCTACTGCCTGGACGACACGCAGGACGCCCTCAAGGTACGTACACCGCAGGTTGCATGTCTCTTTGTGTTTGCTCGAGGTTATTCTAGAGAAATTAAACTGCTTGTAGGCGTTAATAATGTGTAAGCTTTTCATTTTGACTGAGTTATTTGTATGCCGGTGGCTGAAGTGTGTGAGAAAGCGTGTGTTGGTGTGTCACAATAAGAGAAATGGTGCCACTCCCTGAAACACGTAAGCTGCTGCTTCGATGCAATAAGCCACATGTATTCCCCCTCTCCGCTGTTGTCTCATCCGTTCAATTCTATTTAATACACGGACGCACCTATGTGGAGGAAAGATAAGGAGGAATTATTGTACCGAGGGGGGATATTGAACCCAGTTATTAAATTTGGAAATGGATAATGAGAAGCGATAGTGATCCTGCTGAGAGGACATTAAATTTGGTTTCAGATTGGCAGGTGTACACACTGTCCTTGCAAGGCAGCACGAGTTGGAACTTTTTGAGGTCAGTGTGCACAGGCTCAGTGCTGATAAAAAGGCATATTTGTGTATGCAGGAAGTTCTGCAGATGGAGAAGCAGATGGGCGGGAAGTTGTTAGATGAACCAAAGACCCTTAACTTTAAAGACAGCACCCACAACCTGAGACTTTCCATCCACGATGTGCCCCACATGTTGTGGAAGAGCAAACTACTAGCCAAGTACCAGGTGAACCAGCAGCACACGCTGTCAGAATAGCACATAGCAAGAATAGCAACAGTCTGAGTAACTCATCTGTTCTCCTGTAGGAGCTCTCCTTCCAGCAAGTGTGGAGCGGGTCGCAGAGGAACCTCCACTGCTGTTTTACTCTGGAGCGCTTCTCTGCCAGCACAGTGGACCTGAGCTGTAAGATATGTGTGCGCCAGGTTGAAGGAGAAGGACAGATCTTTCAGCTGGATACGACACTTTCAGAGGTAACGTTTGATACTTGACTGTTTACAGTATTGCAACCATATAGCAACTAACAGCCTTGTACACAAGCTGGGGTGAATTTGGGGTGTACTGCAGCACCCCTCGATGAATGCCAGATGACATGCATGTCCAAATGCATGGGTAGTTAAACGGGAAGTGTGGTCATTTATGAAGTAATGTTCTGTCAGATAGCTATATGTAACCTGTGACATCAGTCATAGGCTAATGGCTAGCCAAACGAGGACCTATTTTAAAAAATATTTTTTCTGGCCTATAAAACAACTTTGCTCAAAAACAACATACCGCTGTGAGATATTAGCTACATTGACTAATAAATCTCTACACTTTTGCGTGGCTAGTTTAGTTTGTCGCAGTTTTCCCAACCGAACCTCCATGTTCTGACACAAATGCATCAGCTGGGTATCCTCCAGATGTAATATCTTCAGATTTTTATTACCCTATATCAGCTGTTGGTGATGAAATAAATAGTTGCCACATTTTTTTTTTTTTTTACTCTTAACAGCAAATGTTATCAGTTGGATCAGAAACAACATTTTTGTTCTGTTAAAGGTGCCTCTCCTTCAGTCCCCTGTTGTTCTCTCGTTGCAGGATTCTCAGAGCATCGACACATCTCTGCTGGACCCTGCCAGCAACATCACCACGCTGGTCGGGCCAAATGCCTTTCGGATCCCTGTTTCCATCCGACAGAAGCTGTGCGGCAGCCTGGACGCACCGCAGACCAGAGGCAACGACTGGAGGATGCTGGCCCACAAACTCAACCTTGACAGGTGAGTCGTTCGTCGTTGACTTACACGCTGACCAACAAAAATCAACGCCCAAATCTCTGCTCGTGTGCACCATTTTCCTTAGATGCAGACATCAGGATCGCATGGATGGAACAATCTGTAGATAACAGATCTATTTTTAATTTGATTGTGATTGTTCCGCGGCTCGAGTTGATAAGCATCAGCTGAATTGAGATTAATTGAGTTGGAGTGAAGTGAGACAAAGACAGACAGAGTGAGAGAGAGATGAAAATAAAGAGACGCTCCTCTTTTGCAAAAACGTCACCCATGTGTCTTTGATGGTGTGGTGTGTGTGATGGAGGTACAGTGTGCAGCCATTTATAAGATCCCAGCTCAGCAGGACGGCCTTATCGCAGGCAGCAGCTGCAGATTGACGAGACCGCTTACTGAGTGCAGCGTGAAGGAGGGAAGACTCGAACTAACCTCTCACTCTCAGCTCCAACTGATTATACATCTCAGGAGTGTTCGCAGAACACATTAGTTTATGTGTGATCAACTTTTGGTTTGGAGAATTTTTAACTTGATGCTTCAAAAACACAAACCATATCTATGCGCTGTAATGTTGTAAATCACAGAGAAAACATTAGAGAGCGAGTTACGTTCTGATATAGCTGTCCTTTTAAAATGTTTAAAAGAAAAACGGACAAAATCCACATCCTGGAGCTGCAGTTTATGATTTTCAGCAAGTAATCCTTTTGAGAGAGCAATAGCTCTAGAATATTTGAGATATTCTGTTATCGATGGAGGCTCAGCAGAGGACCGGGGGGGTTTTAGGGTCTTATGGGCAGCAGTTAAACCTGCAAATAGGATTTTCCTACAGATTATCTGCTGTTTTCTCTGAGGTTCAAGGTATTGTTGAATAGAAATAAATACGGCGGCTCAGGAACTGGTTCTCCCACAGTTTAAAGATGTTCGAAAAATGTCCAATGAAAGAAGATAATCACAAAAGTGTAATATTCAAGGTTTATTTTGTTCTGTTTGAAATATTTCATCGCTTCTGTTTTAAGTAGGTATAAAATTTATGCATAGATCAGCTGTGAGCAAGGTACATTGATTCGACACTCCTATAGGTAATCAGTTGTAGATGTACATCCAATGGCTACTTCCTTAAGTTTTCAATAAAAATGTTCATAAGATATGCTAACAAACACAGTAGACTCCAAATAGTTACCGCAAAATTTTAAACAAAGTTTTTATGTGATCTGGTAGTGCTCAGAGTATATATTGGGGATCAGTCTCAGCTACTGCTACACCAGATTTTAGCTCAATATCTGTAAAAATTACAGAGTTATAGGCATTTTTGTCCTTTTCCTTTCTAAGTTCAGTTGGCTGTGGCAGCCATGTTGAATCAAGTTGACTCCAAAAGTGAATCAGTTGTAGATGTAAATCCAATGAGTTTCTGTGAGTTTCACAAAAATCAGTCCTCTAGTTCATGAAATATTTTGCCAACAGACAGATGAACATATTCACTGGATATGTATGGGAAAACTAAATGGAAACTCCATTAAATTAAATCCTGCTGTGTAATAAAAACAAAAAAGGAGAAACAAACAAACAAAAAAAACAGCAGCATTAAAGTCAGCACCTAACTTTAAATGAAGCTTGACTTTAAACCCAGCTTTCATTTATCCAGACGACTCATTCAAACACACAAGTTTATTTAACTTAAATCCATAAAACATTTGCAAATGTTCTGGGGTTTTTTTCCTGCAAGATCCAGTGAAAAACAGTAGCACCGAGCTGTCAGCAGCGTCATTTAAAACGATCCGAATTATAATTAAAATCACTCACTGAAATGAAATGAATGTTTTAATAATTTAAAAAAAGTCAAAGATTGATTGATCAGAGTATCTGACTGATGAAAGGAAAAGGATTTTAGAAAAGGAGGAAGTTTAGTCGACTTAACTAATTATCCAAACGACATTTGAAGATTTGAGCATCAAATCAATTATCTTTTAGAATTAAGGGGAGAAAAAACAATCTTAAGTTGACTTAATCATAATTTGGAGTGTTTTGTTAAGACATTGAAACCTTTTGTTTTATCTTTAGCTTTTTAGAATTAAATGAAAAGGCTCATTGGATGTTTTGATATAAAATATTGACTGACAAATAGATTTAAAAAACATTTATGTGGATTTATTTTGTAGTAACTCATAGGCCAAGTGCTTTGAAGGTTAGCTTTAATTAGGACTGATTTGTAATCAGCAGCTCAAGATTTTCTTCCAAATTTATCTTTTTTTTTTTTTGCCTTAAAATTGTCTCTCTCATTTACAGAGGAAGTCTTTAGAAAAACATAATTTAAGAA
>JAOXNZ010000038.1:16175749-16186744 GCA_028566095.1 Kryptolebias brasiliensis
GATTCACTGACTGAAGTCAGGCGAAGGCACATTACTGTTTCTTTAAAAAATGTTCTGTGATGTTTTAAATGCAGCAGGCTTTATCCAAATAAAAGTTTGGATAAAAATAAAAATTTGGTGGGGTAGTAATTTTGCAAGATCTTTATTTAAAAACTTTGCCATTAACTGTTAGGGTCAACCCTGTTTGTCTGTTAGCAAAATAAGTCAATAACCACTAGACAGATTTTAATGAAACTTTCAGAAAGTCACTAATGGATGTACATCTATGACTGATTAACTTTTGGAGTCAGTTCAATTCAATATAGCTGCTCCAGCTATTCAAACTTACCCAACACAAAAATGCCTATAATTCAGTCAGTTTTGCAGATATTGAGCTAAAATGTGACGTAGTAATAGCTGAGCGTTATTCACAATACATACTCATGAGACTGAGTAAAAAGTTACTTTTAAAGTTTGACCTAAACAGCTTCAGCTCCTTCATGTCTCAGCCTAAGATGATCTTAGTCTTAGTCTAGGAGTTCCAGGCCTTTCGTTTAAACCTCTTCTCTGTTTTCTCTCCATCATTCATGTAGGTATCTGAACTACTTTGCCACCAAATCCAGTCCTACAGGAGTGATTCTGGATTTGTGGGAGGCCCAGCATTTTCCTGATGGCAACCTCAGTCGCCTCGCTCAGGTACTGGAAGAGATGGGACGCCACGACAGCCTTGTTCCCGCTGCAACCGAGCACTGACACCACCTGCCCACAGCAGACGGGAAGGAAGTCACGAAAGGAAAAGGGGAAATTCGGGGACAAACGCAGGCCTTTCATTTGGATATCTCAGTGACAAATTGCTCGCTCGCACCCAGAAATGCTGCCTGAGTGTACGCTCACCGGAGTATGGATATAGAAACAGCCAGGTCTCACTCAGCCATGACCCAGTTAAACGTTGGCAACAAAGGCTGTAAAAACACGGAGAGTAAACAAGAATCTTTGCCAGTCACTTCTCTGGCTCCTTCTCCCTCTCTCTGGTACTACGTTTTGATATTTCTGGCTCCAGTTTCCTTGGAAACAGCTGTCCGGTTCTTTGGATGGACTGCGCGGATGTGGACGATTCCCCCCCACAGTACACAAGTGACACATGATGAGAGGTCAAAGGATCAAAGGAGGAAGTCTTGGATCAGAAGCACTCTCTAAAATCAGTTTCCATAGCAACTTCATGGACAAGTCATGTGTTCTTTGATGACTTCGTATTTAATAATATGTCTATTTATACATCTCTCTTTTTATTTTGTTCTGCCTATTAATGAATACGTTGCAGAGTTCTCTTATTTAGTTTTGTTTGACTGTGTCATAGCGCCATCTGGTGGACGCCTGGCGCAGTAAGAACTCATCCTGTCAGGAGCGTCAGTCCAGAAGGAAATAAATCTTTATTTAGTGTATCTGCTTTATAATTATGTTACGCGTTATTATAGATTTGGGGTTATTGATGCTTCATTTTATCACCTTTTTTAAAAAATGTGTTTCCTGAATTGTATTGAAGCAAATTTTGCTTATTTTCTACTTACTTTTTCTTTTTTTCCACGCAACAGTTTGGTTATTTACATGGAGAAATCAAGAAAATATCTCATGCAGACAAAAAAAACAAACAAACAGATTCTCATAATTTGTTATTTACAAAACAGACCCTAATAAAAAAAGATGCCGTATTAAAACAAGTATATTTTTGTAGAACCAATGCAACTGAAAAGAGCTGCTTTCTACCAAATAATTGACACGTGAGGTTAAGTTAATTACTGAAGGTAATCACTTACATGTTTATTTCATGCGTTCAGTACTTTTGGAGAAAAGCTGAAATTTTGACTCAGACTCTGAGGTTTGTACATTCAGTGACAGAAGCCATCAATGTATAATGATATTGATCATGTGCATATTAATTGGTGACAGCTATAAACGCGACATTCCTTTAATGAAGCAGCACTTGAAAAGTTGGTTGTTCTTCTTTTAATGCCATTTGTTCCAGTTTTTGTAAAGCTGTCTATGCAAACTTTGCATCTTTTTGAAACAATCTTTCCATTCTCAGTGGTCTAGCCTTTGCATTCCCTCGTCGTTCTTCAGCTTCATAATTATTATTGTTGTGTATAGTGAGAATGTAGCCCATCTATTTCTGGCACTCATGTTCCTCGCAACAGCTTGCATTTCATCTGTCGAGTTATTGTACAAAGTGTAAGAAAGAATTTTTAAGACTGATAATAAATTATATTTATATGCAACAATAAAAAAATGGAGCACGCCTGTTTGATTGTGCAACTGTAACACTTATCTTCCTGCTACGTTTGTTTTACTGGGGAACGCTATCCAGAAACAGTTTCATATACAAGCTAAATCCCTAAAAAGTTGGGACTCTGTGTAGATAAAAACAGAATGCAATGATCTGCAAATCTTATAAACCCATATTTTATTCACAAGAGAACAAACATATCATATGCTTTAACCTACATCTGTGCATGGCACAGTGAACTGTGTTTACAGCGATCCGTTTCTTATTCATACCACTTACCTTTAAGCCTTTTTTTGAGATGTGTTGCTGCCATCAAAATGAAAATTACCTTGTGTTTTCCTAAAAAATGGTACAACTGCTTAGTTTAAACAGTTGATATGTTTACTATGCTCCACTGTGGAAAAATGATGGGTATACAAAAATTGCAAATCATTGCATTCTATTTTTAATTACATTTTACATGCCATCCCAACTGTCTTGGAATTGGGGTTGTATATATATTTGACAAAGTGGAAGGTGGTGGATGGCCATATTCTGCACAACAATCAAAAACGCTTTTGAACATTATTCCAGCAAAACAATACATTACCGTTCACATTACCTTTGTAAAAACTCATCACACACAAAGAAACTATAAGGCAGAGCTCTGAAAACATAACAGTTTCAACCAAATGTTTAGTTTTAATATTGCAACAAATTATACTTAAAAATACATTATTGATAACTAGAAAGTCATAAAACTTCTATATTTCCTATTTCTGCAGGAAATAATGTAGACTTACTCTGAACATAAAAATAATAATTTAGCCCTGTGATGGACTTGTCCAGGGTGTACCCCGTCTTTTACACAGTGACCCTGGAGATAGGCACCAGCTCCCCCGTGACCCTGCACGGAAAAGGTGGGTAAAAAGAAACTGGATGGATGGATGATAATTTAACTATGAGGTCGGTAGGCTTAACTCTGGGTTTCTTTGAATGAGATCATCACAAAGTTGACTGAACTCTTCATGCAGTGAGTCTCACAATAAAAACAAAATTCACACGCACACAAAGGCAGCTTTGACAGTACCAAAGGCTGCTCATACAATACTGCTACATGGCTTTAGAGAAGCAGGGCAGGAGCTCCCTCTGTTAGGACCTGAGCAGAGGGATTTTAGTTCTCCTGCAGGGCGTTCCTCACCACTTGTCCACCTGGGTAATCTGGACCTAGGACACAATCAGCTTTCACGGAAAGCACAATGTAAACACACTAACACTGAATGGGCAGCTCTCCTGTGACATAATCCTGTGAGTTTCCCCTCTCTTTTCATTCAGTCTTTTCTCCGCTGGCCAAATTAAGATGCCTGTGCCAGTGAAAAGTCTCTGGGTGACGGGAACATCTCTCCAGACTCTCTGTCACAGCTTGATGTCTTGGGTCTCTAACATCTTTGCCAGAGTCTTCTTCACCCGCAGGGCTGTGAGGCGACAGGCCGGGTTGTGAGCCCAACACTCTGACATCAGCTTTCCCATCTGTCGTAAACACTAAAAGACACACACGCCCGTATACATTAGGAAACTGAATTTTAAAACGTAACATAAATTGGCTGGAGGGATAGAGAAACATATAGAAATGTAGTATATAATTAATTTATTAAAGTATTTAATGTAGAGTTAATGGCTTTACAGCACATGTTAGAAAATCCTGATTCATATTTCTCTTGGTGTCTGAGTCAACTTACTCTTACGACAAATTTAAAGATAGTACAGACAGGTGACAAATTATAGGAAAACCCCTGACCCTTTCCAGAAAGCATATGAGATCCACATAACCCCTTAGAAGTCATGACAAATCAGTTCTAAGTAGTTGAGAGCAATTAGCTTTAACTTATGATGAAAACAATTCTGTGCCTCCATTTATTGGTCTTAAAGGGTGACTCAATGGATTAACGAGCATCAAAACAATGTGAGGTGTGTGCTATGATCTATCTATAAAGTCAGATATAAACACATTGGAAGTTTTAGACAAATATCTAAGACAAGCTTCAAAATAACCCTATCACCAAAAGGTAATTTCTTTTGTAATTTCTTGTTGCAGAGGGGAGAAAAATGCCATCTAATTTTGTTTTGTGATGCCAAAACAAAGTGAGAAATTGAGATAAGGGGCTAAAACATGACAAAGTTGAAGGTTCGGCGTATTACTCCTCCACCACATCTCTCAACATCAAAGTCCAGTCCTGAAACACCCTCACCCAGCAAAATCCAGATCTACATCATCAACTTGGTATCAAAGAAGAGGTATCAAAGAGGCATCAAAGAAATTCAATTTCAAATGCTTCTCACCAATTTCAGTATGAGCCAAGATTGTGTCTGAGAATGTGCTTCAAACCAGGAAAAACAAAAGAATCAGAAACATAAAGAATACCTCATCACTGCTCCAGTGATTAGCAATTGAAGGTCTTAGCTTTTTAATGCAGACAACCTCTCTCATGTCCTCATATGAAGGGTCTGTGAGCACCAGGTCATGATAGGGCAGCTGGTACTCATCTACAATGCCTGTAGGACACACAGAAAAAGCACAGGAATCAGTAACTATTACTAAACTATTCAAACATATTCAGACAAATAGCAACTACATTCTTCTGACCTCCAGAGATACACCGCCGGGCCATTTCCCAAAGAATTAGACCAAAACTATACATGTCAGCCATGATAAAGGACTGGAAGGTGCTTCTGTTCAGAGTCTCATCCAACACTTCAGGTGGCATATAACGCTTTGTTCCAACTCGTAGATTCGAAGGAATATCTACTTCGTTGGTGTCACTGGATTAGAAAATAGAAACAAAAATATGCTGTGTCTGCATGTTTCAGGTGGAGCCAAAGTTTCTCTTTGATTGTATTCAAAGAACTGAGTTTTACCTGTTAAACTTCACAGCAAGCCCCAGGTCTGCTATACAGCAGTACCCGTTCTTCTTAACCAAGATGTTTTTGCTCTTCAGGTCTCTGTGTGCGATGGCTGGTTTGCCCTGCGTGCCATAGATCTCTGTATGAAGGTGACAGAGGCCTGAAATGGACGAGTATGCCAGCTTCAGCAAGGCCTTGATGTCTAAGGTGTTAGACTTGAGGTAGTCATACAGAGACCCGTTCTCATGGTAGTCTGTGATTAGGTAGAGCTGAGTCCACGAGCCAGTTCCTTTGATGTCGGCTGCTATGAATCCTGGAGATGAGACGGTAGAGATAAGAGGAAGGAGAAGCACAGGCACAAACTAAATTATAGGTCTAGCATTCCTTGAAATAATGACTATCACCTGCCACCTTTCATGCCAGAGTTTTTATCTAAGATAATCTTACAATGAAAAGGGACGGATTTAAAGCCGCTTGCTCCAACCTTGTAAATGACATTAATCACAGTCTTATGTGACATTGTGAGATCCTATGAGCTGTATTAGCTCTCACACAATGTGTTGTGGATGACTTCCAGCTACAGCCACGCTAAATGTTAGCACAATATCTGTAAGGTTGTCTGAGTTATAGCCATTTTTGTGTTTGATAAGGTTGCTCATCCTGAATGGGGAATTGGGATCATTGTTCATGAAAATATTTTGCTAATGTTACAGACAACAAACGCTTATTTACCTAGGAAGGTCCCACTAAGCTACAGTATGTCTTCTTTTATGAAGTCTGTTAAAAATGGAGGGCTGATTTTATTACAAATCGTTTTTCCTGCCTTACCCAGTATGTTGTCATGCCTCATCAGGAAGGTCTGATAAATTTCTGTCTCTCTGAACCAGCTCTCTTCCTCAGTGGTGAAGAAAACTTTGACAGCCACTCTCTCCCCTCTCCATTTGCCCATCCAGACTTCTCCGTATCTCCCTTTGCCAATCTGCTTGACCATCTGAATCTGCTTGGCGATGGTGCGCTGAACCTGGAGACAAATTATTAGAAAAAAACATTATTTTACTTCACTACTCCTATAAAAAATTTCTGTTTTTTGCAAAGAATTTTCAACTGCTCGACTATTGTGTATTGGACTTGATCTTGTCAAGATAATGTCTATATGTAGTGTACTGTTGTACCAGCAGAGGGAGTCCTGATCCAGACCCAGACCCGATGCTGCGGGAATGCTCAATCAGATCCTTCAGAGATTCCCCAGGAGGAATGTAGGTCTCATCCTGCTCAAGATCAATACTATAGGGCGGTTGTGACGTCTGGCGCTTATATCTGACAGAAATATTTGCGTAGTGAGCAGCAAGAAGTGTGTATTTGTTGTTATTTGCGTGAGAGAAGTTTCTTACCTGAAGTAGCAAAAGACAAGAATGACACCAAGAATGCTGCAAACTGTGATAGAAATAAAGAGCGCTATGTACTGGATACTGCTGTCCACATATTCTGAAAGAATGTTGAGATACATGCATATAAATCAAGATTATCTATGCATTAATAATAAAAAAAACATGAACATGAGTCTTGCTCTAAGCACAAAGATTCAGTAAAATTGAAATGAAAGTGATGACACTCAGTTCTTCGGCTGTAAATCAACTCAAGCATCTTTCTAATTGTGATCGGCAGGGATGAGCTCCTCCCCTTTGATTCCCCTCATTCTGGCCTGTAACCCCCACTCTCACAGCATGTTATCGATCACATCCCGTTCCTGAATCCCACAGATCGGGTGTCACAGTGACATCGCTACAGAAGCCCCAGAGGCCTGAAGCAGCTCTGGTACTCTAGTCTTCCTGCCTCACTTCTGTCAATCAGAGACACACAAATGCTGACTAAATGCTGGAGATGCTCAAGATGTAAGGTCTTGTTGCTGCAGATTTTTTTTATTATTATTTGCATGGAAGACTATTTAAAAACTAGCATTCCTTCAAGGAACGCATATTGCCCTCTTCCTTTTTTTTCTGAATGTTAAACTAAGATAGCGGCCATCTTGAATTGGGGTGACTCCTAGTTATTTGCAAATTTTAAGAGCAGATCTCACACGATCAGTAAACTCTCAGATTGTAAATTGTAAATGACTGTCACCCCATTAGCTCAATATCTGTAAAACTGACTGAGTTAAATTCTTGTGTTTACTAAGGTTGCTTAGCTACGGCCGCCATCTTGAACTTGATTAAATCCAGAAATTGATTAAAATAAAATCTTTCCAGTGGTCAATGAGATACCTTTCTAACACAATAAACAAACAAACAAAGGAAAAAACATTATTGCCTTTTTGCCTTTGACAGTAGGCAATAATAAGTGATATTTTTAAACACCTGCTTCTCTTTGTGCACAAACACACAGACTGGTTCAAGTTCAACATTACAGCAGCGCTTACTGTGGTTTTTTATGTGCAATAATAAGGCTGCTGGTAAATTCTTTTGTCATATTTTGTTGCATCAAGTACTTGGATTGTGTCAAAGTATCACAGTGAGCATTTTGGTGAGCCCAACGCTAATACAAATGTTGGCCAAAAATCAGAAAAAAAACAACAAAGTAATTTATCTTTTCTGTAAGATTTGACAAATCAAGTTGTCAATGTTTTACGTGAACGTCAAAATAAAGTTTTCATGCCTGTGCAAAAGTGTTTGTGACAAAGAAACTGGGCAAGCCAGAAGAAGAAAGAATGCGTGTTGGTTTGTTGTGGAGTGACAGATGGACATATAGCTCAGATCCGTCCTGAGGCAAGAAACTCAAGCAGGCCCTGGGGAGAGGCTGTCCTTTTCATTACAGAGTGAGAAAACAAGCCGAGTCTGCAAGTCTCCATTTCACCTGCCTCTCCTGAGCAGCATGAGCTATTTCACTGCAGCACCACTCTGTGGTTTGTAACAATTTAAAATGTCACTATCCATCACTGGCCCAGCGTGGCCCGGATGAGCCCGCTTTAAAAGCCGCTTGTGCCCTAAAAGGTGGCTGCTTTTATTGTGTGAGAAGCAGTGTGAAGAAAAGTACCTGAAGTCACCAGGGGAGGAAATGTAGGATGCAGGTTTCTGTTGCAGTAATCCTGATCTGTGCAACACTCCAGAACTCTCCATGAACGTGCACCCCATGTGTCCTTCCAAACACATAAAAAAGATTTTTCATTTCTAAATGTAACTATTGAAGACAGAAAGATAATTAATGTTTACAGCTGCAGTAAAACTCTTCAATAAAGGTTTTTCTTCTGCATAGGAAGACAGTGGCCTGCATAAGTCTGATTTAAACAGGGTTATTAAAGCGGCAAAACTGAGTCAATGGCAGGCCATAAGGACTATAATAACACTTCATGAAGAAGGCTACGTGAGACATGTGCAGGCTTTCATCAAGGCAGAAATGCACACACTTCTAAAACTGTGACTTACTCTGCACTGAAACTCTGAGCCGGCCAGAGCCAAACAGCCTGCAGAAAGTACAGCATGACCCCCCTCCTCTTTTGTTACCATGGTGAAGCAGAAACCATTGGTCCTACCAAAATACACACAAAACATCACGTAAATCATCATCATTGTCAGTGGTTCAAATGTTGCATTTATTAGTGCAGTAAATCTGATTCCAGTGTCTGCATATGGAGACTAAATGTTTTTATAACCATACTAAGACATATTTAGCTTTTAATGGTTTTAACTATAATTTTATAAGAATAGAAATTTAGATTTCATATTTGTTACATTTTTAGTAATTAAACTCCAACTGTTACAAATGGCTGCTCATTTAATGCTGCAATGATCTAGCAGCACTGTCAAATTAAAAAAAAAATCAGTTGGTAATTAAGATTAAGGATAACAACTTTATTTGATATTTATAAATGAAAAGTATCAAATTTTCACTTGTTTTGCTGCATAAAACAAGTACTTTGAAGAAGTTTTGGACTCAAGATCAATTGAAGTCATGGTCATTTATCAATAAATCAAATAAATTACAATGAGAACTACGATGGCTTTAAAGTATTATTTTAAGTGTATTATTGTTTAAATAAACATCTTAATGCATTTTATTTCTCTTCATCTGTGCCAAACAAACTTGCACTCTTTATTTTAATCTCTCAAACAAATTTGGACTGGCTAATGGAGGCGTTAATGAGCTCTGCCTCAAGAGGTTTGAGGGATTCCATTAATGCAGCTAAAGCAAACATTTGTGTACGAATGAACTAATTAAATGTGTATTTGCGCAGATGGCATCGTGGCCATCATGATCGGCAACACTCAGGGCATGGAGATCACCCGGTTGGTGAGGAACGGGACAGACGTCCAGATGATCATCGATGTGGGCCGCCCTAACGGACCATGGATGGACACCTACTGGCTGTACTTCCTGTCCATCGCCTTCTTCATCGTGACGGCCGCCTCTGTTGCCTACTTCGTGTTCATCTCTGCGAACCGTCTGTACAGCCTGGGCAGGCACAGGCGCGCCGAGAGGAAGCTGAAATCCGAGGCCAAGAAGGCGATCGGGCGCCTCCAGGTGCACACGCTGAAACGAGGGGACGAGCTGACCACGTCTGACGCTCTGTGCGCTGTGTGCATCGAGTCATACAAAGCAGGGGAAGTGGTGACAGTTCTGACATGTGACCACATCTTCCACAAAAGCTGCATCGAGCCCTGGCTGCTGGACCGGAGAACCTGCCCCATGTGTAAGTGCGACATCCTAAAGGCTTTGGGGGTCGAGGAGGACACCAAGGACATGTACACATCTTCTCCACCAGAGGTCACCGTGATCACAGTGGCAGGAGGAGACAACATGTATGAGGTTCCACTGAACGGCTCCACCAGCGCCGACCCAGAGCAGCATCAGCATCGCTATGACAACAGGGCCTTCGAGGCCGACTCGGAGGCTGCGAGAGGATGAACAAAACATGCGCTGCTTCTTTCACACAAAGGAATCACTCGATCAAGCTCCCAAAATGATCCTACAAAGCAGACGAGCTGCAAAATAAAACTTTAAATCTGTAAACGAACATTTAATCAGTTTAAACGCGTTCTTTTCTGATATAATGTATGTTCTGAGCTTCCTTTGGGTGATTTTACTACAGTCTAAAAACCAACGAGTCCTGGCGTGACACCGGAGTCACATTTCTGTTTTGCATAGTCAGCGCAGCAGACACTCTTTATGGACTCAAAGTGCAGCAGAGGATTTGAATATCTGTAGTTATTTGGGGCCAAATTTCTTCACCGAGTTTCTTTGTTCTCAGACTCAATCGGCTGCTTTTCTTCATCCACCTAATTTAGATGAATTCACTTTATTTCTGGTTTTAAAGTGGTGTGGATATTTTGGTTTTCATTGTCAGGTTTTATTTGCAGACACACCCTTTACAGGATGACGCACGCTGTGTCACCAACAACCAATAAAATCCCCTGAAGGAATGGAAACTTTCTGAAGAAACTCGGAAAATTCTTTACAAAACTAGGAGACACTTGGCTGTAAAATGAATACCATAAGATAAATTAGACAAACGGGTTCTTCAGATCCTTTCTGTTTAGATTGTTTTTAATTTATGAAGTTATTTTTGTTATTATTGAACCAATGCACATCAGCTGTTTAATCTTGTTTGTGTAAGAAGCTGATTTTTAAACATGATTTCCTGTAGCTGAATGTCTTCCTGGATTTTAGTTTTAATTTGAAAGGAATGAAGTTTATTTATATCTTTGCTCTACCTCTGAGTTGACTTTTTGAAGCGTATTTTAAGAGTTTTGCAGATAAAGTAGGTCCTTGAGACAAAAGTGAAGAATTGGTTCATTTCTTTGTAAACCAGAGGAGATTTGCTGATAATGGTACTCTGTATGTTTTTGTTTTTCTTTGCTGTT
>JAOXNZ010000038.1:16214323-16238834 GCA_028566095.1 Kryptolebias brasiliensis
GGATGGATGGATGGATGGATGGATGGATGGATGGATGGATGGATGGATGGATGGATGGATGGATGGATGGATGGCAGATTGCCTTAAAATATCTCAAACATAAACATTCCTAGGACAAATGACACATTTCCCCATTCATGTGTATCAGGCTTTCAGCTTCAGATGTGCCTTCCTTCTATCTAAAAAAAATTTCCAGCCATGAATAGCTGAGAAAGCAGGGTACACCTTGGACCGGCCACCAGCCATCACAAAGCCCTTCTAAAAATCTGAAATATTCTTTCTGACAAGAAAGAACTAAATATCTGTAACAGATATCCAGTCCAGTCACTAAATGTTAAAATAAACAAAAAAAAGTTTGTTTTTCATAATACAGTCTCAGCTGCTCAGGCCTTGAAATGTAATTATTACAAACAGGAATGTCATTTTTTGTGAATGATATAACACATATGGCATATCCACTTATTTATGCTTGGTTCTCAAACCATTCAACTTTTAACTACTAACATTTTCTAGTGCAGCTAACTCCTTCCAGCGTAGATTAGTTTGATTGAAATAGAATAATGCAGCCCACTGCTTTGAAATCTTCATTAAACACCAACTACATACAACAAAAAATAGATTCCCCTGGAACTACTGTTTAAACAGGAAAACAAAATAGACAGTTCTGCCTCCTTTAGCCCAATAAAACCACTCCACTATGAGCCATTTGCCACAATTTGGCCTTGGCTTGGATTTGCTTCTATAGGTAGCGTGGCTGTGTGCCTGTAGGTACACCAGCAATCAGCCCACCAGACTGCCTGTCTAGCAAAAATCAATATAGGATTATGGACAAACCCCTACTATCAAACTTTGTTTTAATGTGTTAAAAGTTTTCCCTCCTGACGTCGATTCAAGATTTTTAGATCTTGGCTATCAGTCAGGCAAATGTATGAACTTTCCACTTATACTCATCATATTCAACTTTAACTGAATTCCAGAAACGAAAACAAACAAAAAAAATTTAAATCAACACTCCTCAGATGCTGAAGCCTAAGATGCCTTAGGTTTGGGTGTGTGAGTGTTTTGAACACATGCAACAACTCCTATCACCAGGTGTGTCTATGAAGGGAGTGGAAAAGAAAAACACAAGAACAGATGCAAGCTGGCTTCTATTACTTGACATCACAGTGGAGGAGGTTAACTCTGCAGGCTTTCATGAAAAAACTAAAACAGATGATTGACAGAGTGACTGACACCAAGGTAAACTGAGAAACTGTGTTTGGTGCTGCTTGGGGAAAAAAAGCAGAAAGCCAACCAACAACAGACTACATCAAATGGTAACAATAAGTTACAAAAAATACTACTTACTTAAATACATGAGAATGTCATGGTGACGGAACAGTTTAAAATATTTCTCTAAAATATCTTAGGTTTTGTGTTTCAGAAAGCACTGGAACCTCTACATTTTAACCACATTTGATAAAAATGTACAACTAAAATCTACTTTAGCAGATTCTGATTTGCTGCAACCAGATGACTGCTGGACTTGAGTGTAGAACAAAGGATTGTTCAATAAAAGGAAAACAGACCTCAGCCACTGTTCTGACTCCAAAGTCAGAGTCTCAGACCGCCTGATGAGTTTGCTAACTATTCTATGGTTTTACATCATTTTGAAACTCTGACATTTTTAAACAAAACAGGTTTACTAGCAGTTTAATATATTGTCAACATCAAAATGTTCAATGGTACAGCTGAGTAAGCATCTCCAACCTGCAAATTCTTAGCTTTATCAGCCAGTTTAAAAAAAAAACTACTGTAAAAGTAAACAAAAGCTTAATCAACGGCCATGAGATGGACATTCAATTTTTCAAACTACATTTTTCATGGGTAAATAAAAAACTATAAAAAATCTAATTTTTATAGTATCCCTCCCAACACTAACAAGTGGTCAATAGATAATTAAAGATTTCAGGCTTGACTGGTTTTAAGGTTGCTAAAGATTTTACAAAAGCACTTTTTCCCCCAATTGCTGGCTTTTCTTTTGTACCTCTTTGCAGAAGGCTGGAGGATTTTTAGTGTGGCTTTTTAAACAAAAACACAGCAAATGGAAACCTTACGTACAGCGTGTCATTTGTTTTCTAAAAAAAAGCTGCAGGCCTCCCTATACACTATTTATTACCATAAATAGAAACAAAATCAGGACAGGGATAGACAAAACAATTTCCTAATTGACAAAGCAAAGCTTTTGAACATAACCTAATCTAATAAGAAGTCAAATTATTTTATTTGTTCAATTAATTTCAAGAGCTTTTCAACTTTAAACAGCACCACTGACAATCTGTCTAAAAAATGGGAAACACATCTGCCTCATCTGTCAGCACATCCTAACCAAGCCAAAAACAAACTCTGAGCCCCGAGTGGGGTGGTAGAGAGGTCAGTCGTCTGTGCGTGTGTGTGTCGGAGCAGAAGGGCAGAGAATGAATGTCTATTCCCAGCATGGATCTGTTCTCCAGCTCCCCAACCCTTTGGGAACCGAAGCCACAGCGGGCAACCTGAAACCCATGATGTCATCCTTAGAAACCATGCGCTATCAGGAATCAGAGAGAAAGTGTAAAAAACCAGAGGTCAACATCGCACAATTGATGGGGTAAACTGTACTTAGAGTTGAGCAGCTGAAGTGGATTAATGGGTTTTCTATTTAGGTCTTGTGCGTTTGTAAAAACATGAAAAAAAAATTTATTTTAAACTAAAATTTTTACCTTCTTTTGTTAAGCTTGGTGTTTAGGAAGGCTGCTGAATTAGGATATTTGTTCCGACAGCTCTGATGCTTTTGATTAAATATGACAGCTCCTCTCTGGACTGATCTTGTTGCTTCTGTCAAAAGAAAATAATCAATAAATGTCCAAGATCCTGTTTGCAACCACACGCAGACTTATAATATAATCATGTTAGACAGAACGTGGTTATGACCGGGTCTTTTATGCCCTCAATGATTTTGACTAAGGTTTATTTTTGTTTTGTCAATTCACAAAACTTTCATCCCAAAATCCTCGGGTTTCTTAAGTAATTTAAAACAATAACCTGAACTTTGTGCTTTCTGAAGTTCCATAATTGTTTTCATGTTGAAGTAAAACTATGCTGTTATGCTCATTAATTAAGCTTTCCTTGATTTATGGGAAGTAAACCCACCTGCCAACATCCTGAAGGCCATTCTTTACATTACTGAGTCATAAAGAGGTTTCATTTTATTTAGTTTATAGAAAGTTGTTACTTTTTGTGCCGTTATCAGCTTCTTGTTGACAGGTCACTTCAAGTCAACATAAAAGACATCTCTTCTTTGTGTTCCATGTGTGAATTCTTTTTTGTTTGAAGAAACATGATGCAGTGAAATCTTGTAATTTGAATGTTATTTATGAGTTTATTATATTTTTTAAATTGTGAACCTACTAAAATTAAATCTATGGCTCTGCCCTCTTTTTCTTAGACTACACTGGACAAAACAGAACCTGAAGAACAAAATGTGTAATCGTTAATTAGCTGCTGCCATCTTTTATTATGCTGTGACACATAAAAAATAGGGTGTAGGGTGTGCACACTTACAGACAAGTGAATGTAGATTTAGGGATTTATTTGGACAAATGTATTTGGCCACACCTGACTGGAAGACCAACAGGGAATGTAGTCGGTCCTCCTTTTTGCAGCTATAACAGCATCTAAGTACTTCCACACCAAAGTCATCAAACCATGTCCTTGAAGGTGACAACACTCTCCAAAGTGTTACCACAAAGTTGGATGCAAAACATTGTCCAAAATGTCTTAGTATGCTGAAGCATCACTGGAGATATGGAGCCACGTCCAAACCCTGACTGAAACACCTGAATTCAACAATTAACAGGTGTGGTGAAATACTCTTGGTCATATAGCGTATTTTTGGTCTGATCATTTCTAAGGCAAGAAAAAAAACCTTAAGTAAACAATTTTGATATTGTGAAATTGAATAGAATCCTTTAAAAAAAATAAGGTGATGACAGCATTAAATTGTAGAGGCTGCATTAAGAAAAAGATGATGATTTTAAATCCATCTTTTAATATTATCCCTATTATATCTCTAAGATATATTTAGTAAAAACAAAAAAGTCCCCTTAAAATGTGACTAAATTAAAGCTTTAAGACTAGGATGTCACTACGTGAGAAAAAACAATGTGACTTAATAAAAAACATTGATAGATTAGCAGATTTTTCAACAAGTTGTTTTTTGTGTTTGTGTAGAAGGAAAAGAAAATAAATGTAAACATGTCATCACCCACTGTCCGTGATGGATGGTCATTTCCTGCTTCTCCTTGGAGTTTTACAGAAGACATCTGGTTCTGTTCACTTGACTAAGTACAAGGCCAAGAGATCCCTGTCCACCCGCAATAACCGTCCAACAAACTGAGGTGTGAAAACCTTCAGGTTGAATATTTAGAGATATATTTATACACATTTATACATTCATTTTCTTTTTAGTGGTGTCAATTCACTGCTGTATGTTGTGGTAAGCTTCAATTATTAGCTTATAAGATGCCAGGTAAATGCAGTGAGAGGTCATTTTTCCATTTAATTACTCATATTTGGATATATTGGTTGTGGTGCTACAATCCTGTCCTAAACAAACAGTTTTAGAGAATAAACCTATAACTAAAAGCACTAGTGCACAGTGGATGAAATTTAAAAGTGACCAGTGATGGGAGCATTAGCTTCTTGAAGGGGTGTCCTATTTTGTAATTAGTTATATGTTAACTACTAAAAATTATCACTTCAAATTTAGAAACAATAGGACAATCAGAAGCTAGGGGTTATGGCTGGAGTAACACTATAAAGTGGATTTTCAGTCTTGCAATGTAGCATAAAGATGCAATAAGCTTTGACAAAGCGATATAACGCTGCAATATTAACAGGCAGAATAGGCAGATCAATATAATCTGATGACCTAATAAAATCAAAAATTCAATACTTTCTTGTTAAAACAGTAATGGCTAAACCACTCAAAATGTTGTTTTTTTAGCTTTTAAAAGCAATTATGGTGTCTTTTTCTATAAAAAACACTAGATATGTTGAACCTATCAGAAACCTTATGAACATTTAGTTTTTATTGTGAAATTTGTACATGTTGATTCATTAATTATGTTCCACAGCCAATAAAATGTGATCCGATTCTTGACTGCATTTTCTCTTGCTTGACTAAACTGCATTAAAAATTCCTTAGGGTAACCTCTGATTCTGAACTCAACAGAGGCTATAGCATAAAGTCAGCAAGCTTACTTAAACAAGCAAAGCAACATTAATTTGTCTTGCCAGATCTACTGCAAAGAAGCTGGCACAAATGGATCAAGACAAGGCACAAAAACAGATGTCCTGTCACCGTGTGTCTAATGCAGACAGACAGCGGGTGAAGAAACGATTAGATGCAGTGAGCCATCCGTTTGACTCAAAGGGCACTGAGAACATCAAGATGATGATGAACTCCGTTCACACTGAGCTCACAGTCTAAACTTGTGTCTGTGGACAGTAGAAATATGTCCAGCTTCAGTTTCTGCAGTAATGTATCAAGTGAAACAGCAGAGCCGAAAAAAAAAAAAAAAAAGTTTTATCTTCAAAACAAAACTGCGAGTCTAATTTATGTTTTCTAGACAGACTGTGGATGGATTTCTCTTCAATAAATTAAATTGTGACATGATTTAAGACATATTTCAACCATTTTATACAGAGCTAAGAAGGATTTAAGCGGGGGGCGTGACACTATGAACTGGAAGCTGAATGGCGGCATGGTAGGGCTACTTCAACTCTGTCCAGGAAGGTGGTTTTGTAACAAAGCTAACATGGAATTCAGACTTTGCTTGACTGCAAGATCTCTGACATCAATTTAGTTATTTGTACCTGTCCACAAGAGTTTGTCATTACCATTAAAGGTTTTCTTCTTCTTTTGGAACAGACGACAGACAAACCAGCCCAACATCACCACCTAGTAGAGTGGAATGGAAAGTTGTAGTCCTTCTCTGTCGAAAGTTTTGTTGCACCTGACCTAAAAGCAGTATGAATAAGAACTTGTGCATATCAACAAGATCCTAACATATTCCACAAAGAAACATGTCAAGGCCTTAAGTTAGGTCTGTCATTACTTGGGAAGAGGTTCATATTTAGTTTGAAACATGTTTTACTCCTTCCTTATTTACCAAATAGCAACAAGAGAGAAATATTGATTTTTTTTCGTTTTTCAATTTGACTTGCAGTGTTAAAGGAATGATCGGGTTTTCCAAAATATCAATTCATTTCAGTGATTTAAAACATGGCGTATGTTGAAGGGAGTGCTACCTCCAGCAAACTAAAAAACATGCTAATGACACAGTAAAACCTAATCTTAACATACTTGCAGAGGCAAAGTTTTTAAGTTTTTAATTTGTGCATATTATTGGGGTTTTTTCAGGATGTTTATGATGCCTCTGTAAACTGAAAATTATTCTTCTGATGGCAACAAAGTCATAAAACAAGCA
Organism: Kryptolebias brasiliensis; assembly: GCA_028566095.1. NCBI lineage: Eukaryota > Metazoa > Chordata > Actinopteri > Cyprinodontiformes > Rivulidae > Kryptolebias > Kryptolebias brasiliensis. The sequence continues at coordinate 16,220,833 of JAOXNZ010000038.1, forward strand.
ATTCATGCAATTATCAGCCTGCAGAATCAAGCTAGCTTCTATTATTGGATTACCACAGGGGCTGAAAATATTCAGTTTGTCATCAAAAAAAAAGAAAAAGAAGGAAAAAAAAACAGGAAACCTGCATGAGTGATTAAAAACAGTATTCCACTTAACCCCCAACCTCCTATAGTGTCTTGACCCCCAGGTTACAAATTATTAAAAAATGATCTACACTTTTGTATTTCAACTGAACCTGTTCTCTTTCTCATACATTTGGATGGCTTCACAGCACATATAGTTAATGTAAAGAAAGCACACACACACTCTCTCACACACACACACACACACAATATAAGTGTGCCATTCCAGACTTGTTTACACAGACAAAGCCAGATTTCCAAGTACAAACCCTGGGGGCTTTTTCTTTGCCAAAGGATCCTCTAACCCTCCCTCCTTCTATTCCTATATCCCTCCTTGTCCTTCTGACTGACCCCATGGGACGATTCAGTTTTAGGGACTAAACTCCAGCTTGACTTTTCAAGACTGCCTGTCTCTCTTTGGTCTGTCTTGCTTTTGTTTAATGCCTGCGTTATATTCTTACCGGCAGACTGTCAAGGCACCATGAGAATATTCCCATTAGTCGCTCACATTGACGGTTTGTGCAGCGTTGTACATTCACTAATAAAAGAACACTAAAGGAAGAGATGTAGGAGCACAGCCAGCAGGGCTTATTGACAAGTAAAGAGCATTGGCTTTACAATGTTGTTGACATTAGTTTGACTGATGCCTCATCATCGATCATGAGCTTTAATACCTTGGATAGGTCCAAAGAGTCAAATCAAAGAGGATTTAAAAGGCCGTCATCAGGTTTGGAAAACAGGCCGTCCACTCAGACAGAACATCCAATAAACTCCACTCAGTCTGACACCATCAGCGTGACTGAGGCCCTGCTGTCTGCGACTGATGAACATGCCCATATGCATTTCTACATCTGACACATGTTGGCTCTGTTGTCTGGGAGTCACCTCTGTTCTATTTAGTTTACATTATTCTTATTATTTCTCTGACCAACCCAGTTGCTGAGTTCATGTATAAGGGGTGGGTGTTTCCATGCTCTCAGCTGTCCAGGTATGTGTAATGAAATCTTGAGCTCTGTTTTTGGAAACACTGGGAGTTCCAGCCATTTTCAGATTTGAGGTTTTTCCCCTCGCTGCGCCCTTCTTCTCCCTTTCCTTCTCAAACACTTGGACTCCCATGTATGGACTGTCCACCCAAGGTTACACACAGTTTAATTTGCAGCTCTTTCAAAACTGTAAAATAAACACAGGCTTTAAAATGTGGGGAACACCCAATACTTCAACCAGTTTATGTAGAGAAGGAAAAGACTGCTGACAATAAGTAAAAGAGTTGCATTCACCTGTATGGATAAATCAAGCATTTTCAAAACCAGTAAAGTTCAGAACAAAAAGCAATGAAAACACAAAACACTTATCTTTCCATTGCTTCCACTGTGCAATAAAATGTGCAGTCAATAATTAAATTTTATCTTAGGGAAAAGTACAGTATAACTACTGTTCTGATGGTCATAATAAATAAATAAATAAAATGTGTAAAGCTCTAAAAATACAATATGCTCAAAGAAGTCACAGTGAAAAATGGTTGTTCAAAAATCTGACTGAAACTCTTATTTTGAAACACAAATGTTCCATTTTTTTTTTATTTCTAACAGACTTTGAGTAAGATAAAAACACTAGTACAACAACCTGTCCCTCAGAGCCACTCACTAAGCTTTTCACTGAAACATGAAAAAAACTGCATCTTCTTGGTATTTCTATAGATCAAGTGTTTTGTGTTGACAAAGGGAGGACACAGCTGCACCAGAACTAAGTCCATCAGAAAACGATCAACCAGGCCTTTGTCTGTTCTGATAAAATCTAGCTTCACACTGTCTGAATGCAAATAGTTTTAAAAGAAGCTAATAAAGTATATGGTTTTGAGATTCCATTTCAATTGTAATCAGAGCTGAAAATGCAGATAATGTTGAGATACAGGAAACTGCAGTTGGTCTGAAACTGGGTTCTTATTCATATTCATCTGTTGCACATCACTTTTGGTTTCATTAATTCAAATTAAATTATACCTACATTTCATAAACAGTGTGTGATTTCTACTAGAACATTCCAGATTTTTACTCCAAAGGATTCTGCGCATCCATGAGCAGAAACTAATCAGAATTTACAAGACATTTTTCAAAGTTACATATATAATTTCAATAAAGTATTAATAAAGGCACAGTGGAAATCAGGAATGGTGCTAAGTCTTTGCAAAACACATATGGCAAAGAAAAGGTTAAAACAAATGTCAGAGATGGCTTTTTTTTCTTAAATAAACAAACTCTTTCATCACCTTAACTATCTTCAAGTCTTTAAAATGCGAATCTGTAAATTGTGGCTTGCTAGCAAGCAATTGTGCATGACTATTCATGAGTGACTGCAGGTCCACATGTGTCACTACTCAGAGTAAATTAACAGCTGTAACTGCTCTCGAACACCTGCAACAACAATCCATGGTGTAGCAGGTTAGCTGGCAGTTAGTCTTTTTTTTTGTCTTTCTCTTGTAATCTGATCTAGCCTCTCCTCTAAATTCTCATAGCCGCAGCAGAGGTCTGGAAAGTCAGGGGGGAGAAGCTGGTCTCTTTTCGGGCTGGTTAAAACCATAACTAAAGATGTAGAGCAAATGACTGATGTAGTCGACTCATTTTTCCCTTGAAAGTGCATTTGAAAAGCTGAAAAATCTTTAAAGGTAGTTGTTTGAATCGTAATACGATACATGTGTTCCGAAAGAGGCCACTGGGGCTGGTTGATAGGGCTAAAATCAATGTTACACTATTAATGAGTTTAAAATATGGACACAAAATCACGTATCAAACAACGTAACGCTCATTGTAAGCCAATAAAGGCGGACAGATGAGTTGTTTCCCACATGATATGTTCAGATCGGACTCGTGCGACCTTCACTAATTTACTTAAGAAAGCATGTAACTTCTCTTTCAGTGATGTCATCGGTACTCTGCGCCATTTACAAAAAAAAACAAAAAAAAAAACATAAAACCTAATCACCAATGCAAACACAGCTACCAAGGATTACTTTAGGCTGAATGCCAGAGAGTAGTGCGTGTTGCTGCATTCGCTTTAACAGTAGCGTTTCTAAAATTTCAAAGCAACATGAGATGTCTCGTGGAAAAACTATCGCCTTCACTCAGTTTTATCCACTTCAGTATGGACCAAGGAGGACAATTTATCTTTCCTGGAAAACTGGTCCAGTATGTCAATAGGAAAAAAAAAACATTTTGGAGAAATGTAAAAACAGGTGGCAAAGCTTGAGAACAACAGTTGTCACAAATTTAAACTATGCTCGAAGAATGCACATACAGCAAGATTGACAGACTGCAAAAGCGGACGCAACATTCACCTCGTTTGTGGGAGTGGTTAGGTTAGTTCAGTGTTATAGCCCTTTTCAAAAAGTGTTCACAGTTTGTCACCTGCCACCTGTTTTGCCTGGCTCTCTCACCCTGCAAATAATGCCAAAACCCATTGAGGTACTTCAAAGTTTGTTAGAGTTTTTGTTCTGTGTATTTCCTAAAAAAAATAAAAGAGCAGTGTGCTATTCTGAGTTCCAGAAGTCAAAAATACACACAGCAGAGGATTTGATTCCCAAAACATTGCAGAGCGACTTTAAAGAGGCAAATATGCAACACAACACAAAGTGAAATCCATTCGGTCACACTTGTTTCAGGATGTGAGTTAACATATTAGCATTGATAAGACTTGATACTCTGAGGGCAAACTCACCCGATGTGATCTATGGAAACGTAGCTTCTCCAATCATTGTAGCCACCCACTCATTTCCCTCTAATTCCAGCGATTAAAATGCAAAGCTTTGACATCAGAGCATTTCCTTCCCAACCGTCTGTCACGCAGGTAGGACTCTGAATGCACTCTGCCGAATCTACGAGAAGAAAAGGACACATACGAAACCCATTTCACAGTCTGTCAACAAGGGCTGAGAAACAGGAAAAACACGAACAAGGCAGAAATTGATTTCATCTGTTTTCCCTTCTTCTCTCAGTCCAAGTGGCACTCAGTGTCACTTGCTATTTGGTGGACAAGTGTGAGGTCCACTGTCAGTCAAAGAGCAAAAACATGGTCTGTAGTAGAACAGACATGCTAAAGAATTCAGAACAAAGGAATCTTTTGATTTTTTTTTTTTTTTTCCTGAACTGTCAAAGAAGATCCTGGTGAATTGTTTAGAAAGACATGAAACAGAAAACCCCTTTTTCATACAAGAATAAAGAATTACGATTCTTTTTTAAATCCCAAAAATATAAAACATGTCTCAGCCTTCTGGCCACAATATAAGAAAATAACCTGCTGAACTGGGTGGACCGCTGAAGTAAAGCAGTGGGATGTGTTCAATCTTTAACTTTGTCTCCTAACTGAAAACGCAGATGACTTGTGCTGTGATTCTAGGTGGTCCTACGAACTGCTTTTAAAAAAACTTAAAAAAGCATAATTATAGGCTTAGATTTTGCCTGAACCGTAGACCTGTATGTGAGACTGTGTGACGGCCCACACTTAGATCTGCTCAAAGTAGACTGACCCACACTTGACAAAACAACCCTTTTTTTTTTTTTTCATACTTTAAGACACTCTCCCACACTGACGCACAGCTGCCTTTTATTTGCCAGGATCCAGACGCAGATGGCGATACAGTGTGAACTTTAACACACAGATTCTTAACATTCTTTCTGGGTGCGAGTTACTCTCCAACACAAACTGATGCTTGGCTTCGGCTCTCTTTACTTTCCGGCCAGCAGGTCATTGTCGCAGAAGGAGTCTGGGCCTAGCCTCTCTTACACTAACAGGCCGCTATTGTCCTCTCCCGTTACAGCAATGCTTTTCTTTAACAGCACTGCGTTTCTTCAGCTCCTGGATTGTAAACCATGCTAAGCACGGGCTCCTTACTGGAGCTGTGTCAGCATATTTAGCTGTTTATGATGGCTCCTGTAGTGGCAAGTTCATTGCTTAATGTAAAAGGAATTCTAACTAAACAACGCAGCATGGCAGATAACTACTGAAATCCAGGGGGAAAACATGCAATAACTAAAAATCTTTGTATGTAGAAAAGAAATTATACCAAAATTAGCCCAAATTGATAAATATACCTTCTCAGAACTTTTATTTGAAGGGGTTTATATCTTGAATGTCGACAAAGGATGTCCGTATGCATATTGATAGCATCTAAATGAGCAACTGTATGCAGAAAGATGAGTGATTCACTGTAATACTTGGGAGACCTGTTTTAAATTACTGAAATAAAACTTTTTAGACAGATAGCAAATATCTTTCCAGTGTTGTGTGTGTTTATTTAATCTACTCATTGCAAAGTAATGAAGACAATTTAAAAAAGATCAAGTAAGAAACAAAATCTGCACAATTTGTTTCCTATATTGTTCGTTTATGTGTCCTTCAGTTAAAATTTGTAAGCAAAATCTGAGAACAGCTGCCAAATACCACGTGTGTCTGGAAACAGATGAAGTAACTGAAAATAGGCCAACAATGGGAACGTCCATGGATGATCCGACTGGGATCAAGAAATCAAACAATTTTGATCTATTGGTACATATTCACCCTTAAACTGGTCGAGTAAAGTATGCAGATAAAAAGATAGGTTAGGCTGAAACTGTAATCTTACCGATCTAGAAGGTGCTTCGGAAAAGCTGTGTGTGTTTGAATGTCGCGCTCTGTTTATGGCGCCCTGCTCGATGCCCAATATTTATTCTCGTTCTCTTTTTTTTTTACGTTGGCAGCAGTTTCACTCCTACATTTCCACCTAAATGTCTTCTACAAGATTTTTATGTTTGATTTCAGAGTTTGCAGTGAGTACCCTTAAAATGCAGAAAATAGGGATGGAAAAAAAAAAAAAAATCACATAAAGTATTATGTTTTCCAAAGCCCAAGCCTTTAGAGGAGGAAAATAAATCAGGTTCCAGCTGCTTTGCTTGTTGGACACTCCAAATGATATCATTTGTCAGGGCTATAGTTGGATGCAAATGTTTCTCCTCTCACAAACATGAACCACCTTTCAAAAAACTGTCTCTGCTGTTTCCCAGGTGGAAAAAAGAAGTTGCTGAAAGCTTCTAATGTTTTTTTTCTACAGTCTGTCAGCAGTTGTTTTTCTATATTTCTGGTGCTCCAGTCAGCAGACAGCGGCTGCTGGCTTTTGCCAAATATTTAAAGGAGAAATGACATGACTATTATAGTCAATGTGGTTTATTTTTACAGATCCTATCAGGAAGGTCAAAATCAATTAGCGTATCACTTTGGAGACAAATTGATGCATTACCATCTGAAAATAAACACTGCTGAAGAAACAACTCAATATTGTTACTGGTGTGAAAAACAATGTGAAACTGCACCATATTACAACTGTGTGCTAACCTTTGTCAATATATCTATTTTATAATCAAGCATGTTTATACAAAAAGACTACATGAGTAGAGAGCCACTGAACTCATAAAAATTGATCTCAGACATTTGAGAGCTGTGTGAGCATTTCTGTTACTGTGAAAGCAAAAGGAATCAGAAATCATTTGTTCACTGCAAACAGCCATAGCTCTAGCATTTGTTTTTTTTGTTTAATTAAAAAAAAAAAAATCATAATAAACTACTCTGCGCTCATGTGTCTGCCATCTTTATCTGAGAGGACAGAGTAAATTTGAGGCTGGAGCTATTTCCCCCCCACCTTGACTTTAAGCCAGTCATGCAAAGTACCCCTTCTCTTATGCACTTCGATCTTCAGTCAGCCTCCTACTCATCCTGTATGCTTTTCTCCATTTTTTAATGCCCCTCTCTTTCTCTAATAACAGGATGTCTGTATTTTCTCTCGTGGCCGCTGACCTCTGTGGCAAAGAGCCGAGCGGCTTGCAGCTCTAAGTGATTCCTGGTACCTGCACTTGTCTCTCATCAGCAGCCGGGGATGAAACAATAAGTGGGGTCTCTGTACGTCCGTATAAGTTAGTAGGAACTTATTAAAGGAGGGTAGAAGATTACTTGTAATTAGATCAAGATCAGCTGTCTTGCCCCTGTACTTCTTGTGCTGAGAGGATTAGGAGTAGTTAGAGAAATTAGTAAAAATTTGAGTATCGGCTACAAATTGATGTTTTACATCATTATCACCGCCCAACAAAAGGCGAAGGAAGATGGTTATGTTTGTGCCTCTATGTGTCTGTTAGCAAAATAAACCACTGGATGGATTTTAATGAAACTTTCAGGAAATAATCATTTAATGTACATCTACTAGTGATTACCTTTTGAGTAAACGCAATTCAAGATAGCTGCCACAGCCAACTGACTTTAGAAAACACAGAAATATCTATAACTCAATCAATTTTACAGCTATTGAGCTATAATTTCACATGGTAGTAGCTGAGACCGATCTCCAATGAATATTCTGAGCACTAACAGCTTGCATAAGATCTGTGTTTAAAATGTTTCCTTACTATTTAGAGTCAACTCTGTCTACCTTTTAGCAAAAAATCTCATGAACTACTAAACAAACTTTAATGAAACTGTCAGGAAGTAATCATTTGATGTACATCTACAACTTTTGAAGTTAATCCAAATTCAGATGGCCGCTACAGCTAATCAATCTTGGCATATTCAAAAATGACTATTACTTCATATATTTTACAGAAATTGAGTTACAATTTGGTGTGGTAGTGGCTGACAGACACATATTCCAAGCACTGCTCATTGTGCAAGATCTTTGCTTCAAACTTTGGCATCAACTGTTGGAGTCAGTCTTGTTTGTCTGTTAGCAGAATGTCTGAAAGAAAAAGATCGTAAAAACATATTGTTCTGGCAGCTGGGAAACACACTGAGAAAAATGAGTCTGTGGTGGAATCCCTGTCATTTTGTGTCTCCGTCTTTCATCCCCATGCTCACGTTCCACAGGGGTGAGGTGATCACACCAAGTGTTCTTCTCCTCAGCAGTCTCAGTCTGACAACATTAAACTTCACTCGCAACAAAACGCTCCCTGCCTCTTCCAAATGTAACCATTACCTGTTAAGTCCACAAATACTGCTCCTTGTTCAGTTTGTTAATGTAAAGCAAATTATTTCCGCCTGGATTGCCTGGACGTGCTTCCTGCAGTTATAAGGGAGGAAACTGAGGTGAGAGGTCACAGCTTGCTAAGTTTAGCCCTCTGGAGAAGCTCAGGCTTGAACCAGTATCTACTGGGAAAATAAATGTGTTTCATGCATTTATATACAACCAAAAGACTGTGATTGAGTGTGTATAAAAGAAGCCACCCTATATAGAAGGTTCCTCTGAAAATTTAATTCAGTTATTTCTGCCCATGTCTGTGTTCATTTGTCTGGGCTGTTAGCAAAATATCTTGTGAACCACTGAATAGATTTTAATGAAACATTCATAAAGTAATCAACGAATGCACATCTACAACCAGTTAACTTTTGGAGTCAACCCAAGTCAAGATGGCCGTCACAACCAACTGACCTTAGCAAACAAACATGTCTATAACTCAGCCAATCTTACAGATACTGAGCTAAAATTTGGCATGGTAGCAGCTCAGCATCATCCCCAACACACGCTTTGAGTGCAGTACATTTGCTTAAAACTTTAGAGTTAACTTTAGTTAACTTAACTCAAACTAATTATTGGCTGTACATCTACAACTGACGAACAGCTACACAAGCGCACTGAGCATGAATCTTTATCAAACTGAGCCTTTTCTGGGTCATTTTTAGCCAAAATTACACAAAACAGTTGATTTTCCAACAAATCCAACTGCCTTCAAGCTACCGCCCTGACCGGCTAAACAAGAACACACACACACTCACACATACACACTGCCTTAGCCATCAGTGCCAGAGAGGCCAACACACTGAAACATTTGAGGCAGGAGTCTGTGGTAGACCACAAAGAGCTTCCTTGCCAGGCATCCTTCACTTGACGTGCCATCCTAATAGTGTGAGCTGAAGGATGGGTGTTACTCCGGCCAGTGGCAGCGCAGGGGCAAGAACTGGGTGGTGGAGAATTTGCTCTCTCCGTGTTTAATATCGGCCAATAAATCTCCACTAAGCCGTGCGTCAATAAGCTGCTCTGTTCTTTGTGGTGTTGCAGGATTGCTGAGGCTTTCAGTCTCCACCAACAGACCTGAGTGTGAGGTGCAGCAGGTTGTGTTTGTGTGTGATCCTCTGACATCAGGTGATGTCAGATATTATAATATATAATATTATATATATAATATTGTTACTGATTTGTGCCACAACACACTTAGTTGAGCTGCAACTTTACCACACAGTAGCCATGCCATATCTACACACAAAGCAAAATCCTGACAAGTGAGCACATTAATCAGAAAATCTAATTGATCCCAGCGGCTCACCAAGTGCACACTTAGCACCTTCAGAATATATCACAGGATTTCAGTCTACAGCTAGAGTTGGCTCAGCAAACTTATAATTCAATGTTTATATCAACTTTCAGAAAGAACTCAGAAAAAGAAAGTTTGAACAATTAAAACTGACAAGTGGGTTGAATGCATCTAAATATGAACACAATGCTACAGTCCATAACCATTATGTAGACCAGTGGTTCTCAAACTTCTTCTAAGAAGTATCACCATGAAAACAGCTCTCCAAGCAAAATCTAGTGCGACAGACATTGAAAAACAGCAAGTTTATATTCATGTCTGAGAAACAAGCAAACTGGCCGAACCCCCCCAAGTTAGTTATATTCAATTTTCTAGCTGTTTTGAACATTCTGTCTTATAAAAACAACGCTGGCGTTGCAGTCACTTGCACATCGGTTACTACCGCCCACTCTGACGATGGAGATCCTCAATCATCCAGGACAAATTTTTATGACAATTTACTCTTCAGCTGGATGAGCTTTCTCAGTGCAAACTGAACTCTACAGGTTCCCAAGCTTTAAGGACAGTTACACAGGTAATACAGTATGCCCAGCTATAATTACTAAACATAAAGTCGTGTGCTTGTGTCATTAAGTACCCACTCAGAAACTGTAAAGCTGTGAGGAAACAAGGTGCCTGCCTCACAGCCCGGTTTCTCCAAGACTGCTTTCAGTTCAGTTAATTGTAAGCTTGTTCGTGCAAGGGCTTATCACAACATTCATGGCACTTCTCGAGGTTTTCTGGATGTTCTTACACTTTTGTTTTTGTAATTACTGTTTGCTACACTCTATAAAAGTAATACAGAACTGGAAAACATGTTCTGCTGTGTGCATTCTGCAAGCTGTTGGTTGAAGCTGCTTAAGAAGTTGAAGGCTTCACAAATGTAAACTGGTAAAAGCCAGATGGAAACGGAACATGCCAAAAATACCCTAAAGGTGAAAGCATTGGAGCAGAAATGATGAAACAGAAGCCCTTTATTGATTTGTATTGTGGCAAAATTGTAAAAGCTGAACATAGAAAACAAATCACTGCAGGGTGCAGCTATGAAGCATGAACACAATAAAGAGAAACAGAATCTCAGCAGTGGGCATGTATTCAGCTAGCCCAAAATGAAACATGTCTTTATCATAAACACTGTTTTTATTAGAAACTAACATAACACATGCAACTAAATGCAGCTTCTAGAATCTGCATAATAAAGAGCACAGTATGTTTAAGGAGAACCATTCCTTTACACAAAACTCCTGCAAGGGAAGGCAATATTTTTATGGATATATCCCTTACGGGGTTCCGTACTTATTTTAGATTTTGCTTGTTTGTTTGTTTGACCGGTCTTCATGGCATTACAATGAGTACCTTTAATTTGTAAATAGTCGATACCAAACTTGGATAACCGTGGGTGCAGACTGTATATCATAACAAATACCGCCTCTGTTATTTTGTGTTTGACTCATTGCATGCAAACAATCATCACTTGTAATATTTTTTGTCAGTACAGCTGAAAGATAAACCAATAATAAACTCGTGTTATCGTAACGCCAGCTCACGCAGCTCTCTGATATCAGGACCAATAATCCTCCTGATTGCAGCCTGCACCAGCAGCCCGGTCCAGAGCCCGGTCCGGACCCGGCAGAGCCCGGTCCGGACGCGGCTGAGCCCCGCTGAGCGGCCGCAGCTGCCTCCAGCCTCCAGCCTCTTCAGCTGGATCCTAATGAGCGGTGCGGAAAACTAACTCCGGAGCTTTCAGCTTCTGCTCCCACCTTCACCCGCTGCCCCAAACTGCGCTCGTGCCTCCTTACCGTCTCCTTCCTCGCTTCCGGTTCGTTCGCCTCGACTTCAGTTCCTCTCTGGTTTCGTTTCGTTTTTTTTTTTTTTTGTTATCTCATCTATTTATGTATTTAATTTGTCAGCGTCTCCTCTGTTTTGTGGCAGTCTCCAAACGTGTGGACTACTAAGGTTTTCGGTCTCGTGTTGTTTTTCCCCGCCGCGCACGCGCGCACAGCTCCCACCTACGTCGCCTTGAAGAAGTGCACGTTTCAACTCGGCAAGTTAAGGTTGTTCAGCAATAAATAAGCTAATAACTCAGTCTCTAAAGTCAACGTGTAGCCACTAAAATAGAGCCTGAATGTAGGGGCACAAAGTTTAAGCCTGCCACTTTAGTTTTTTCTAAATTATTACTGACAGCTACTCATAACCAGCCATACTTCTTAAAATGCACAGCCAAAATATTACACAACACAAGGAGCTTCCTTTTAAAAGTTACTCACTGCAAGGTGTAGAGTAAAACAGAAAAATGTTATCCTGAACTATGTTTTAAAAAGAAGGGAAAATGATGGTAAACTTTCTAATGTTCTACTTTTTAAATATTGAGACTTTGCTAAATAAATTTAAAAGAAAAAACACTCAACTTCTGCAGGTATATATTAAAATTCCTTTATCTTTATTGAGCAAATTCCATTAAAATCCCCACAAAAGCCCTGAAGGGAGGGTTAGAGCATGCCAGAATGAAGGGTTTGTTTATCTCAGTGTGAAAAATGGTTTTAAAAAAAAAAGCATATTAATAAAAGACCCTAGCTGAAAACAGTTTCATCTGCCCATTGATCATGTAAGCTATAGACAATACATCAAACTAAACTAAACCACATGCTAATACTTGATGTCTTTAGTCATTGCTAGTCAAGGCACTGACAATAACAGGACTAACATGTACAATGTGCACACCTTTATAAAATTTACTGTGTTCATCTAGTTGGAAGAATTACAAACCAAGTAACTTTTAAACAAAACAAAAATAAAATGTGATCCTTGCTTACTTATAAATAGGATTTCTTTTGTTATTGTTAAATAATCTGGAATTCCAAATCTTGCACTGGTTTCTGCAAATACAAGGAAAAGCTTTTCACAAAAAAGTATTTTCTAATATGTGACCCCTGAGGAGTTCAGTACGTCACTGCAGTAAGCTCTCCTCTTCTGTGCTGGACACAAATGAAGATCTCGACATACCTCTAGCAGGAGGAAAAAGCCCAATCCCAAATATGTATAAAAATCTGCTCGCACAACTACTAACAGCTTACAGCAGCACATTTAATCAGCTATTATTCTATCAAAATCTATATCCTTTATCTTGGAAAATATATTGCATCAAATACAATCCTGCAAACTGACAATGGTGTCGTATTTTACTTATATTTATAAGGCAAGATTAGATGTTGACAGAGTGGGCATGTTTCTTGCACAAAGGCTTGTCTTTTTTGGAAAAGAAAGCCTGACCTTCCAGACTAGTGGAGCAGACCTGCAGAGAGAGGCAGATGAAGTGTTTTTAGTCAAACAGCACAAGAAGTACTTACACTTGTGTTACCAAGTGAAGCCGCTGACAGGACCTACCACACACACAAAACAGGTGTCATGCCAGGTGAATCCCAGAGCATCCAGGAACTTGTCTCCTGCCTCGATGGGGAAGTCGCAGCCGTGGCAGTTGGTTCCAAACATGGCATAGTAATCTGTTTGAATAGTGCGTTAAAAAAATGTTAGTCTGTTTGCATAAATAAACAGTTCCGCCTGGTTCTGCGTTTGCTGCTTTTCTCTGTACCTCTTTCACAGTATGGCCGCCCATCCTCCATGTGAAACGTGTTGCCCCTGATTGGCTGCTGGCAGGCAGCGCAGACAAAACAAGACACATGCCAGGTCTGTTTCAGGGCATTCATGATTTCCTGTAAGGAAAATGGAACAAAAAAACAGTCCCACTTTATTACTGTTACACAGTTCTAATGTAGAGTGTATTTACAGACTAGTTTTAATAAGGCAAGATCTGTTTTTGATAAATTTAAAATATAAAAATTTAAGAGGTTCATGATGTTTTCTTATAATCATCTTAAAATAAAGTAAGTGGATTTTGCAGACTCTTGTCAGTGAATGCATCTTAGTGTTACCAGATGTACATCAGCTTTTATTTAGCAAACAATCCAATCCTATTCCACATTTAACATAAAATTAAATAAAAGTTACAGAAGTTTCATGCACATAAATTCAAATGCACAGTATATAACCCTATATCATTTAAGGTAATAAAATCTGGCAGACACAAATACAGTGAATAAAATCTCAGGTCTTTAAACCCACCCCGAGAATCTTCTGGTGGCAGCTGGCGCAGGTTGGAGCAAAGAACTGCTCGTAGCAGCGCACACAGTACACCTGGTTATTCTCTTCCACGAATCCCCGTTCCCCCAGGGAGGAGTGGCAGCGAGAGCAGTTGAATTCCTCAGGGTGCCACGACATGCCCATGGCCACGAGGAACGGGCCTCTGGTATAAACATGTGAGGGAGGGAGATTCTGATCACGCTTTTTCAAATTCTTTTAATCAGTAAAAATATTTCCTTGCGTCAGAGCTTTTATTGTAGGTGTGGTTCCTCTGACGTACCTGATGACTTTGTTGCACTTGCAGCACATTGGGGTGCGGGTACCAGCTGGGATGTGCTCGGCACGCTGAACCAGAGAGTTCAGGTCCTCGGGATGAGGCTGTGGAGTGGGACGGTCCTTTCCTTTTAGAGCAGGGCTGGCAACTTTTCCAAAAGAAGGACCTGCACCTACCTTAGGAGGACCTGAAGCAGTAAAATAATGAGAAAACGTCCAAATGAAACTAGGTGGCAAAGCTACACTAGACTTGATGAAGTAAATAGAATATGTCTAGACAGACAAAACACAAATGCCTGGGTTATTACTGTAATTGTAGCCTTTTGCAATAGTTGTAAGAACCATTTATTTCTTGGAAATTCTAAAAAAAGAGAACGTAACTTACCTAATACTCAGTTTTAGTTTAAAGTACAAGTCGCACAAAGAAATGGTGCCTTAAATGTTTGCTTACAATGCCAATAATATGAAATAAATACATACATGGAGAAACATGAAACATAAATTTGGTGTTTTTCTGTTTTGTGAATGTATTGATCAGATGTGATTAAAATTAAATCAATGCAAACGTTTTCTTAAAATACACATTTAAGTCTAACAGACGCCATGAATGAAAATCTTTCAAATCCAAAGTAAAAGTTGAAATGTTGTAAAATATGTCTAAAGGAGCTTTAGTACGTGCTAAAAGATTGTGCTGTGTAACTGTTTTTTGCCGTTTCTAGTCTGCCCAACTCGGTAACTCCAAACACACAACTCCTCTTAGATTTAGTCATTTAGTGCTCAGTTGCATCTTTAAATTGGTACTTATGAGTGAACTCCCCAAATGTAATTTTTGGAGAAATAAATGAACAAACAAGTTGAGGCCTTGCACATTCCAATTAATCATCCCCCTCCTCTATGAGATCCTTGCTTGTTTACTTGAACTCAAGTGTGTGTTAATCTGATAAATCAGCCAACAGAGAGCTACTGTGTCCTCCGCAGCTCTCTGTGGCATTTCTTGAGAGAAATGTGTCAGGGTACACAGAGCATCTGTTCACGTGTGAGGGCATACTTTAGTTCCTAGTAGAATTACTAATAATGACAGATGCCTTCCAGTAAATGTTTACACTAACTGGACTGAGGTCTCGTGGCAGGGATTGCTGTGTTTCATGAGTGGCTTTCACACAAAATAAAGTCCATATTTCTCACTTTAACGATCCATTTGACTAAAGGGAACCTCAAGAAGAAAAAAAAAAAAATCTGAGCTCACAAAGAAAATATCTCAAGTTTTTAATTGCGCCTATAACCTTAAACGGTTTAGAGTCAGGTATTAAAGCCATTATAAATATTCTAGTTAAGTTTTACCGATTTAAAAAAAAAGAGTTGAGCTGCCCTCTGTAGGCTGAAAAAAGAAACAACACATAGCGAGGACCACAACCATTTAGGTGGGTATAAAAGCTAAAGTAGAAACAACACAGGTGAGGATGTACAGTGGCCTACCTGACGGAGCTCCGGGCTGGTAGGAGGGTTTGTTCTGGGCTGCAGGGCTCTTATATGTAGAAGCAGGGACAACATTACCGATGCTTGGTGCCACTGCAGATTTGGAATACGTTTTTGGTGCAGGCGATGCGTGCACCGTGGAAGCGGTTTTATCAGTTGCCTCACTAGGAAACAAACACACTTTGTATAAATCATAACACGGTCTCACACACCCTTGTAAATATTCTATGTCAATGCTGTTGCTCTGTCTCTGACTAGTAATTTACCATCAAGCTGCACAAACGGATTCCTGATGGAGTTTAAGACAACAAAGTTTGTAAATAGTAATGAAATCTAGCAGTGATGGTGGAAATTAATAAGTAAATGCAGACTGCCTGGTGTAGATTGGTTGTTCTGCTGCAGGCAAAAAGAGTAAAAAGCTTTTTTGCACATGGATATGCCCAGTGTGCATGGGGTTTCACTATCAGTGACACAAGGGAACAATCACCGGAGATGAAACCACAGACTCTGCTGTACATGCAGGTCCCCCTCCTTCTTCAGCTTCAACATTTAGCAGCACTCAAAACACCAAACCCATAAGTTGTGATGGTCTTATTTAATGATTAGTATCTTTACTTAACTGAAACCAGAGCAACAGAGACACTATGCTGCCCTGTTTTCCTAAAAAAAACGTCAATGTAAAAAAAACAGAGCAGCACAAGTCTTTCTATACTGCATCAGATATGTAACTTTTCCTTTAAAGCTGAAACTTTTAAACTTCTATCTAATTCTTTTTGTCATTTAAAAGCAGCCTTTATCTTTCCAGTATCAAGCAACTAACCACTAGAGAGATGTTTTATCACAGTTACAAACACTGCAACCAAAAATCATGGCCTGGTTAATTTGTTTCATTAAACAACATGACCTACTGTACATCAAGAATCTAAACAAAATTTGTATCTTTTATTGATGAGATTTCTTTTTATCAAGTCTGTTGTAGGTTTCTGTTCAAATGTCCAGTAAATTAAAGATAAAAAGAAACACACTGTATAGTTCTGACAGTCAAAATGTGTGTAAAGTGCAAAGAAAATGACAACCTTTGATTTAATTATTTTGTTTGATAGTGATCTTTTGTTTTTTTTAACCAAAGAAATTTTCAAACTATTAGGCTAAGACAAAATGAAGAAATAAAAAAGATGGAGAGTGAAGTAAAAGCAGTAAAGTCAGTTTATTGAGGTAAAACCAGCAAAAGGTGACACACGTGTTAGTTTAAAAAACAAAAAGGAAAAAATAGACACACGCTCAGAAAAACAAAGATTACAGAGGAAAGTGAAGGCTCAGATTTAAACAATGTGCTGCGAAGTAGCAAACATCTATATAATTTAATTTTCTACATAGAATAGTACACATTTGGTTTTTATCCATACATCTAATTTAAGTATTTAAATGTTATCAGATAAAATACACCTCATTACAATGTGACCATCAGAGTTTGCCATCTTGTTTTGGAAATGGACATTCAAACAAAAAGACTTAGGTTGGCCAAATTACAGAAATACTGGTGCGAAAAGTTAACTATGGTCAAAATCAAAAGAAAAAATGAGACAAAATCAAGCTGTTTTACTGCACATTTAACACTCGAGCAGAAACATCATGGTGCCAGTCTCTCAGCTTGTTGTACTTGTATCCTATAACTTCTGGGTCCAACTTGTTTACTCTGATTTGCATGAGAAGACAGAATAAACGGAAGAGAAAAAGGAGGGGAAAGAAGGCAGTTAGGATAGGAGAAACAAAGGAAAAGAAAGCAGAGAGTAAACAGAAATAAATGAAGAAAAAGACTACTTTTAAAGTTCCTTTGATTAACTAAAATCGCATGGGTTTGGTATCCCATTTTTGTTTTTTTAGAAAAGGTTCTTCCAGTAAGTAAAGTGCTGATTAGTTGATAATCTTGTATGGAGGGCAGACTGGGTTTTAAAGTAGACTAAATTGATTTGACTCTGAGAACAGCAACAAGAAAACCTTCTGACTCTAAATCAGTCGTAACTCAGCCATTTTCCTCTGAGCTCTAAATGCAGGTTTTCCAGATTAAAGCTTTAGAACACGAGGTTAGAAAACCAAAGATAAACCTAGCTCAAACACAAAAAACAGAGTCAAACACTGCATATGAAAAAAATAAATAAATCACAAACCCCTTACTTCTTTCCATTGTTCTCTGGTGTTTGTTCTGCAACAGTTTAAAAAAAAAAAGAAAATGTGATAAAGAATAAATGAATAATAAATCTTGCTTGTCTTAAATCTGACAGGGGTTTGGTACACACCGTTCTCAGTTCCAGTTATCTGGGCAAGGATGCGGAAGGAGCGAGACTGGGAGGTGCCACTCCGCGGGTGCCAGTCCTCCGTGTCCTCAATCAGACGCTTCTTGCTGGCGTCACTCATGGGGGACAAATTATTCTCAGGCTCCACACCAGCTTTCCTGTACAGTCAGGAAATCAATTAATTGATATTATTATCATGAGAAAAACTTTGTGTTTTCAGCAGGTAATAAAACGAGACCATCACAGTTGTTATTAAAAAAATATCCAAGTTACAACAAAAAGACCAACATAAAAACAGAGGAACACTGTTCTCATTCATTGTGATACACACCCACCCACCCACC